>JAHPZR010040970.1:15000-25900 GCA_019787425.1 Platygyra sinensis | reverse complement strand
ATTCAATCAAGAGCCCTTTGGTGCTTCAAACTTCGAAAATTGTGTTGTAGAAACTGTCATAACTGTTAAGTTATTTTTGAGCACAGAATATGCTAGTTTCTTTTCTGTTTGCGTGTTTCCCGTGTTGATATATTATTTGTTATTTCCTAAACAACGTCTAAACAAACATGGTGGAAATGGCAACGCTTTTGTTTAAAGATGTCAAACGTCCATTAAACTTTTTAACAGCGCCAGACTGCAATCGCGTCATTAGGCTAAAATTAAATGACAATTTTTGGTTTCCTAGACATTAAAAACCGATCTTTTTAATGTAGCATTGTTAACTCGCAAAAATTACCGGAAATGACCCTACAGTGCTTACTTAAGCGTTCACCACTCGGTTACGCGGCAAATTTGGGGCAACTTGCGCGATTCAAGCATGCACGCAAATTTCACGAGGCATGGCCTTCTAACCAATGAGTGCACCAACATTTTGTTTCAGCCAATCAGATGCTAAACTAAAACCAATCTTGGATAGGGCTCTTCTACTTTTCCGCCCTTTGCACCCGTTCCAAGCTTTATCCTGCGCAGAAAGCTATGATTGGTTCATCGAATAGGAGTTAGTTAGTTAGTTAGTTAGTTAGTTAGTTAGTTAGTTAGTTAGTTAGTTAGTTAGTTAGTTAGTAAGTAGTCAAACAGAAGCCTGCTACGACTATCATGGACCATCATTGACTATCAAGCGTCGTTTTACCAGCGCTTTAGGCCAGAGAAGCAGTGTCACCTAGGGACAATAGAAACAACCCCTCAATTCCGATGCACTGCACAGAGCTTCACGTGCAGACATGATCTTCACCAGGGAAACAGAAGAAATATTATCACTATCCATGAAACGAACTATATCAATAAATGATTCCATAGCACTTTTTATTTGCTGATCCAGATTTAACCACAATATACTTGCAAACCGTGACGGTAAAACGGAAAAGACACAAATATCTAAATATAAAAGTTTGTCTGAGTGGAGTGAAGCGCTCGTCATTAATCGTGATAAACTCATTTAAAATGGTCGTCTGGCATTTTTTTTCTTCATAAGTCCGATCTCAAAATTAAGATTCGCTGTTCTAATTCAGTCTTTGAGCAGTCAAGTAAAAACAAGGTGTTCAGCCAAAGCGGTCACATCTGGCCAATAACGACGCTCGTTCAAGTCACTAAATAGGGAACTTAAGCAAACCACGACGGCAACGGCAACGGGAACGTCACCAAACAAAAGATTTAATGAGCAGAACAATAGCTGTGCACGTGCGTTATAAATCTTTGTACATTTCGTTACCGTTCTCTGCCAAACTACAACGTGAAATGACCAAGTTTTGCGTATTGTGGAGAACGTACGCCACGACGGCAAATATTTTGGATTTCCTTATGTAACTGATCGTTGGCTTTGCACATTTAGTTTGAGCAGGTGTTTTAGACAGATTTGCGCTCTGAACGGGTTTAATTACTTACGAAATTCGAGAGTAAAATTTAAATTCACTTTTTACTAGGCGTCGTCCCTGGCGTCGCCGTCGTCGGTGCTTAAGTTCCCTACTAACTAACTAACTAACTAACTAACTAACTAACTAACTAACTAACTAACTAACTAACTAACTAACTAACTAACTAACTAACTAACTAACTAACTAACTAACTAACTAACTAACTAACTCCTATTCGATGAACCAATCATAGCTTTCTGCGCAGGATAAAGCTTGGAACGGGTGCAAAGGGCAGGAAAAGTAGGAAGAGCCCTATCCAAGATTGGTTTTAGTTTAGCATCTGATTGGCTGAAACAAATGTTGGTGCACTCATTGGTTAGAAGGCCATGCCTCGTGAAATTTGCGTGCATGCTTGAATCGCGCAAGTTGCCCCAAATTTGCCGCGTAACCGAGTGGTGAACGCTTAAGTAAGCACTGTAGGGTCATTTCCGGTAATTTTTGCGAGTTAACAATGCTACATTAAAAAGATCGGTTTTTAATGTCTAGGAAACCAAAAATTGTCATTTAATTTTAGCCTAATGACGCGATTGCAGTCTGGCGCTGTTAAAAAGTTTAATGGACGGTTGACATCTTTAAACAAAAGCGTTGCCATTTCCACCATGTTTGTTTAGACGTTGTTTAGGAAATAACAAATAATATATCAACACGGGAAACACGCAAACAGAAAAGAAACTAGCATATTCTGTGCTCAAAAATAACTTAACAGTTATGACAGTTTCTACAACACAATTTTCGAAGTTTGAAGCACCAAAGGGCTCTTGATTGAATGAGTCTCTTGGAAATGCCGCGAGCCTGGCTGGCCGTGGGAAAATTCCTTATTCTTAATCACCAAAAATTATCTTTAGAAAGGCGTTTTTAGTTTTTGAATAAAAGGGATTAATCTTTTACGTGTGTTAAAGAAACTAATGGCTATACCTAATTTAAGGTAATTATAGTCTTCTGTCGTCACGAAGAGATGGACAAGCAATCGTTAATTTATCGGGAAAATGTCCGGGCCTTTTCGCACGCACGTTAGATTGGAAGTAAAAAGCAGACTAGTGGAGTAAAACTTGGGCTGTTAGGCTTATTCTATGAATTTCGATATTCTTCACAGCTGAAGCGTGACAACAGGTGCGTAAATTGTGCTTCAGGGAGACTGGTGACGTAAACAGAATCGTATGCGTAGAGGAATACACGGCTGAATGGTTCAGAAGAACAAGACTCACAATATTCAGCGGTTTGTGTTTAGTGTTATGCATCAACAATTTATTTGTCTAGATTATTCTGTTGAATAGCCTGCATTTTTCACTTTTGATGTCATTCCACCAACTTATAGACGACTCTCAGAATTTACCGTGAGCGTCACACTCGACATTATCGACATCTACAAGACTTTCTTCCAAGAACTATCTCCGATTGTAGGAGAACTAATATTTTAAAACTGTGAGTAGAATATTTTAACTTTAATTTTCAATTACTGTATTTGTTTTCGGTAACGATAAGTTAAAATCCATGTTTATAACGGAGTTTTAAATTATCCACATCAAATTTTAGTTCGGATCGATCTTTCTTCAACTGATTAAAAAAGACCGTCAGCTGCTTGATGACTTCGACTGCACTCAGCACATACTGGCCAGACGAAATATTGGTAGTGCCTACTACACTCACACAGCCTTTTTAAATCGCAGTTTACAGACTTCATAGTTCTTGGACTTTTTAACTTAACTGTGTACTTAATTTCCATGCCAAAGTTGAAAGTTGCATTTCACATTTACACAGATTATTCGCTTGAGATGCTTCCAAACAAAGACGCGTAATATAACTAATATAATCTTCAAGTCAGTCAGTTTCAATGCGTTATTTCAGGAGAGCAGCAAGGTTAAGGTTAACGAAAAGTTAATAAGAAATTTGTCAACCCTTTAGCCTGACAAATTTAGTTTTTTTCCCCTCATGACTCTTTCCAGCCTGTTTCACACATTCCCTTTCACACAGACTTCCAGGGCTTGATATTTTTCAATGTTCGGTTCAGTTTTTCTGAGTTGGGGGAGAGGAGAGGTCCCTTAGCAGTTTGCATGTAATAAGAGTCAGCAGTTCACCCAACGTATAAGAAAATGTACTAATCAGCAATGCAAATTAATGGATTTACAATGTTCCGAACCCCGCTGGTAGCATTTTCTTAAATTTAGAAAGCCACAAAGAATCTGGCACTCGTTAAATAAACGTCACTAGTAAATATTCAAAGTGCATGTTTTGAAACGTATTGTACAGAAAAAATTGATCCTCAATGATAGTTCGTTAAAAAATTTACTCCTTTTCACGTATTTCCTTCTGGAGGATGTCTTTGACTTTGACAATGCATCAAACCTGTATCGTTTTTTCAATTTTGGACTGTCACGGGTCAAAACAGTTAAATTCTGCCAAGTTTGAGGCTCGAGGCGACATTTATTGGTTTCATTAGCAGGAAAGCAATTGAATATTGAGCTCTCAGAATCTTGATTGTCGCTCCGATTCTAGCGATATCAATATCGTGACGGAAAACCCATTAACTGCGCTACCGCTCTCCATATAAGGAGGCGTCAATTGATATTTGACACTTTCAAAATCCCACCGGGACTTTTCAAAGCCATTGAAGTGCAGTCGAGCAAGCCGTGCTGTGCATCAGAGATGTAAATTAGTTGTGTACATATTTCTGGCCAGCGTTTTAATTCTACATTGTTTTCACGGGTGTTTTATCTTGTCAAATATGTAGAGGGTGTGTACACAACGACGCAAGGCGGACAAAAAAAAAAGAACTTTTGCCGAAGAAGGACGGCTAGGATTGCTAACATAGAATGACTACCACCATAGATCGCGAGCAGAGCAGTATCAAGAGCCCGAGGAGTCCGTCCAAGGCAAACACTGGACAGTTCAGTTTCAAAGGATCTTTATACGTGGCTCGAAATGAGAAAGACTGGATTGAAATTCAGAAGAATACGTTTACAAATTGGTGTAATGTGCAAATCCAGCCTTATGGTGTACAGATTACCGGAGACTTAGCCGATGCCTTTGGGGATGGACTAACTCTAGTGTACCTGGTTGAGTCGGTGTCGACCAAGAAAGTCGGTCGATACAACAAGAATCCCAAACTCTATGCACAGAAACTGGAAAATATCACAACCGCGCTGAAACTGCTGGAAAATGACGGAATAAAGCTTGTAAATATAGGTAAGATAGTCAAATGTTTCGTGACACGACCAGACGCATATTAACCTATCCCACGACATTTTTATGACCTTCTCCTGTTCTTCACACGGTTCCCAAATACAGAGCAGATTAAAGTAAACATAACGGTACAATGTATACTATTAAGAAGAGAGAGTCACTAAAAGATACATAAGAAAGCTGATTATAATCTCCCAGTATATGAGCTGCTGTCGAAGAATTCCCGCGCGCGTTCTTCGATTCAAGGCTGTCGCTCTGCGGGACATTTCGTTCACAAACAAATATTTCGAGAGCTGAGAAATTTCAAAGCTTCTGTTAGTCACAGGTTTATCTTTTTAACCCGTAAGAACAACTAATAATGTCGGTGCTTCGATGACGAGCACGATGGCTTTGGAGTTTCGTCGTCCCGCGGACAATATTGCACGAGAAATGATCGCACGCAAAGCGAAAACGTAAATAGATAAATGAAAATACATTAGTGACTTTAACACAATCTCTGGAGAACCTGCTTTAGAGAACAACTCGACCATGACACTAATTTCTACTGTGGTCGAAATACTTTAAAAACTTTCATTTTCAGCTCGAGACATTAAATATTTATTATATAGGTCTGCGCGTTTCACGATTAGTAATGTTTACTTATCGTTTTCGATCAAACCCATATATATTTCCAGAGCTCTTTTCCTTTCGAATTTTATTTACAAAGCCTGCAGACAAGGGGGCTACAAAAAGACTACGGTAATCAGTTAAGAATTTATGTTCCACGGGGAGTCGAAAACAATTAAAGGTAATTTACATGCATTGGTTTCATTCCATAAATTTCCGTTGCATTTTCCCAGTTTTTTTTCCGTTTACGTTTCAGCGAATTAACTTCCTTCCGTTGGAAAAAATGTGCGAGGGAGATAGTTTTTCTTGCTTTCTTTTTTCACTCAAGATATCGATCAGCTTGCAGTATTGAAACGTGTTTAACCCTGACGATCGATTTTCGCAGCTTGTTATTTTATAAGCATCATCAGGCGCCAAGGAAATATATAGCAGACCATCTCTGATTTATATATGGTGCTATTGTTTGGACATTTAACCAACCTATCAAACTGGTGGCAACTGGTTTTTTCACTTGATATCTTTTGTCTTTTATTAAATACATGCAAGACAATCGACATATCTTGAATACTTAACTTATACAAACTAAGAGTGGCGCATTCGTTAGATGGAACCACAGCTTCCTTTTCTCACCTTTGGCAATTTAAATAAAGGTAATTTATCTCTAAAAAGCCCCAAAACATAATAGATATTGCACCAGACGGGACTTAAGAAATATTGGCTTAACTGGAAAACAAATTTTCCTTTCTATTTCAGTTGTAAATCAGGAAAACTAGACCTCCTGTAATTTCGCGCAAAAACGCACAGTCAAACATGTATTCTGAGCCATCACCTTGGGGGTTGGGTTAAGGCCGCTAAATACAGGTGGACCGATTATCCGGTAAACTTCGTGGCAGTACATCTTCATGTATATTCTCGTTGTTTTTACAGATATTGCTCGCTGTGCTTACAAGTAACCTGCTCTAAGTCTTAGCCAAAAATAAGCAGCGTAAAATTGTGTTGTTCAGCTTTCCCTGGTTCAGATCTGCTTGTAAGGCTTCGAATGGCGTAACTTTCTATCCATACGTCTTAAACTTTTTGTTAGGAATTTATCTCTATCCCCATGCCAACGCCCAGCTTTATTCGTGCTCTTGGGCGCGAGCCATTCGTGTTAAACGGAATACTTTTCAACAAACAAAATGGGAAAAGCGGAAAAGACTAGTTCATGTTTTATTAGCCTATCAGAACAGCAGCCTCCAGACAAACTAGAAAAGCGGAGTATACTTCTTTTTTGTTGAAAAACCGAATTTCTATAAAAAGGGAAAACGCTTTCTTTTTTAAAGTCAGTCGTCGTTGGCAACAGGCCCTCTCCGGGCCATCTCGACCGCAGGTTTTGGTTTCACTCCAATTTTGATTTTTTGACGTACCTGCCAAAGAAGCCACGAAAAAAATCATTTCAATCAGCTGACAGATCTTGCTCCTCTGCAAAAGTTTGAAAGGTTCGTAATAGAAACCGTGGGGAGAGGTGAGCGTAGGCGCCAAGTCAAATTGATCAGTCGCCCCGTTACGTCAACCTCGTTTCCAGGGTCTCTCATCTTACCGCCCCCTGGGGCGAGCGAGGAGAGAGACCCTGGGAACAAGGTTGCCGTTACGTAACCCTGCTCTTGCACTCATGTCGTTCAGCGGATTCTCCCCACTCAAAAGAACCTCTTTCAGCCTCTGCGAAGGAGAGAGCTGACAGATTTCGAGTTTAATTTCTTCTTTATATAATCTAGGCAACGAAGACATCGCCAATGGGAACGTGAAGCTGATTCTGGGTCTGATTTGGAGGTTAATTCTTCATTATCAGATCAGCTCTAGTGGAAGCGCATCTGGAAAACAACTCCTGTTGCTGTGGCTTAAAAACGCCATTCCCGATATAAACATCAGAAATGTGACGACCGACTGGAATGATGGAATCGCTTTAAGCGCGCTTAACGAATTCTGTCAACCAGGGCTCTGCCCGAACTACAAGAGTCTCGATCCCGACGCTCGGCTTTCTAACACGAGCAATGCCATGGACGATGCAGAGAAAAACTTTAAAATTCCGAAGGTCTTGTCTCCGGAATTCTTCGTGAGTCCATACGTGGACGAGTTGAGTATGATGACGTATTTGTCATATTTCACACAGCCGGGATCTGTCGGAGAGAAGCGAACTCTTGAGTTCATCAACGAGTCAGCGCCAGGCTTAGACGTGCGTAACTTCAACACGGATTGGAACGATGGAAGAAAGTTGTGCCAGTACTTAGAGGCTATTTGCCCTGGGATAATCCCGGATTATGAAAATATCGATCGCAACAGTCCTCTGGAAAACGCTACCTTGGCGCTGAATATAGCCGAAGAGAAATTTGGAGTGAGAAAAGTGGTAACACCCGAGGAACTCGTGAGTCCCGATGTAGACGAGCTTAGTATCATGGCTTACATGCTCCAGTTTCGTACTTGTGAGAAGCTTCAGAGCCACGCGCACATCTTCAAGGCGGACGGGGCGGGAATCAAGAGAGGAGTCCGTGGGAAAACATCCGAGTTTTTCCTTCACGGTCGCAAAGACGTTGGATTCGACGGCGTGCGTATCGACGTGAAAGGCCCGAGCGGGGAAATGACCGTGCCCGTGGAAACACATCCCGAACCCGACGGATCTCTTCGATGCCGGTTTGTTCCTGTTGAAAGTGGTGTTCACACGATTTCTATCAAGCATGTGGGAAAGAGATCCCCAGCGGTCCATTCAAGGTCATGATGCATGAAAACGTCGCAGACGTGCAGGTTTCTGGAACGGGAATCAAGAATGCCGTCGTCTTCAAGCCGGCAGAGTTCATTGTTCAAACCAAGGACGACAACTCACCCCCGGTGTCAGCGGTGGTAGAAGGACCCACGAAAACCGCGCACTGCACCATGGAGCCCCTAGGGAATGGAAGATGGAGGGGGAGTTTTGTCCCTCGGGAAGTGGGCGAACACAAGGTTCGCATTGAGGTCGGGGACACTCCATTACTTGGAAGCCCCTTCACGACCAAAGTAGGAGACCCGACCAAGTGCAGTGTAGCTGGAAATGGTGAGTCGGTAGTTAACTTTACTTTGGACAAGCAGAGCAAATTACGCATACGTTCGTTTACCTCGTCACGCGCGCTAAGATCTCGTGACGAGCAAATTAAACAGCCACGGTCAAATAATCTGCCCTACCAGACGAAGAAAGTAGACCGACTAAGTGGCGCGCGATAAGATCGCTTACTTATTAATTAAGAACCTGTGTTTCTTTTCAGAAACTGTTCGCAATCCCTTGATAGGACGTCCTGCTTCCTTCGATGTGGACACCTCCGGGGCGGGGCTAGGGGAACTGGCCATTCAATGCCGGGGCCCCGCGGGGAATGTCCCGGTCGACGTGCGCCCGACTGCCCCGGGTCGATACAACGTGTCGTTTATTCCGAACAAACCTGGGGAGTATAACATTCACTTTGTATTCAATGGCGACGATATACCAGGCAGTCCTATAAAGACTATTGTGAATGATCCTAATAAGATTGTGGCTCATGGAGAGGGACTGTATCAGGTACGGTGTGCATGCAATCACATTTCCGAACTATTTTACAAATAATAGCAAACAATCAAACAGGTAATTAACGATGATACGACGTAAACTTGGATGCTGTAAAAAAAACAGCCGGCTGTGTAGCTTAGAGAAACCTCCGTATGAGATTGGCAAAATTCCAGAGTACGTAAAATGGTCCAAATTGGTGCAGACGAGAATTAAGTGGGATCATTTTGAAATATTAGCAACTGGTCGATCAGACATGCATTGTAAAATTAAAGAGTCTCTGTTGATCCGTGATCTTAAGCCGGCCTTAAATGAAAACGTTGGCAGTGAGAAACTTGATCTCTATAATTAGCATATTCTTGTCGTTTTATGTCAATCAATTTCGTTAATTCCCAGTCCGTACAGCTGTATATTAGAGCACATTTCATATTATGAGGCGAACTTGAACGTTTACAAGGTTTTTTTGTGTGGGACACCTGTGGCGGTATCTCGCACTGTTGTCAGTCGTAGGGTCAAGTCCGTTAATGCAAATGAGTTGTGTATCCCTCACATGTACCCTTTGGGTACCTATTTTTTTTTTCACATGTTACAGTGGAACCTCGATTTAACGAAGTCCTCGATATAACGAACCTCGATATAACGAATTCCTCGATATAACGAAGTAATCCGGAAGCCCAAACGTAAAATATACCTCGATATAACGAATTACAATGTCAACACGCGACAGAAGATAAACGCTGAACGGATCAACAGTCAGCAAATCCTTTAATTCTTATGGTAAAGAGACAGCAACCTTTCAGTCAACGGCTTATTATATGTCGTAGACATTGACACTATAGTATTTCCACAGAAGTCACCTGTGTTACAAATCAATCATTAACTGTGACCTCGATATAACGAACATTTTGGTCGTTTCCCCTCAAATTCGTTATATCGAGGTTTTCGATACAACTAACCCTCGATTTAGCGAACAAATTTGGCCGGTCCCCAGCGACTTCGTTAAATCGAGGTTCCACTGTATATATAAGGAGTGAAAACAGTGCCCCTTGCCTTAGGAACAAAAGAGGTGCAGATTAACAAGAAAAAAGATCAAAATAGAAGTCTAAAATGGCGAAGATCTACTTCATGCTGTTGCGTTTTGTTATCAGAAATCGATCATTTTATAATTTTGTTTTCAGAAAAAAGTCTACTTGCTCAATTGCAACCTAGATCCCAGGCTCTCTGTCTCCTTTGCCTACAAGAAAGGCAAAGGAGAGGGACGTGGGATCGAGGTTGACCCAATCGTATTCTATTTAACTTGTCTTACGTCATTCCAGGTCACCACCGACAATGAAGCAGAGTTTTTCATTTCTCTTCACGGCGCCGGTGACGGAGAACTGAAGGTGTACGGTGAAGCACCTTACGGGCACTTTCCTGTGGATTTACTACAGTCCCCTAAGGAAAAGGACACCTACATTGTGCGCTACACCCCCAGGGGTGTGGGTGAGCACAAAATTCATATCAACTTCGCTGGGGAGCCAGTTAAAGGCAGCCCGTACATAGTAAAGGTAAGACATTCTAAACATACAAGGCTGTCATTAGTTTTCTCGTCCCGTCCCGGTCCTCTGAAAGCTCAGTAACCCACAGTTGTGGTTTGATTTCCAAGATCAGATCTCGAGAAATGAAGAGAGTCAAAAAAAAGAAATGAGGACGGACAAAGATTACGCGGGCGGATGTACATCACTATATGGGACAAAGTTAAACACAGAGCGATCCTATATAACGAGGCTGAGGTATTCAGCCTATCAATATTCTCAAATCCCAACGGACGGCCAGTGCTCCCATTTGATTGGCTTATTCACTCAAGTCTAATTTTAACGAGTTGCCACAGGATTCTGTTTTTCTGCCGGTTTTCTGCGGTTGAGAAATAAATTTGAAAACTAAAATTCGTAAAAAAATACAAACAGACCGCGAAGGTAATCTATTTTATCTACAGTAATATGGTTATTCTTCAGCCAGTTATCTAAAAGAGATTCCGTAACGTCAACATTAGCTGCTGTTGTACTCTTGCAGCTAAAATTCA
>JAHPZR010040970.1:0-7500 GCA_019787425.1 Platygyra sinensis | reverse complement strand
TCCAATCCGTGTTGAAGTTACGCACGTCTAAGCCTGGCGCTGACTCGTTGATGAACTCAAGAGTTCGCTTCTCTCCGACAGATCCCGGCTGTGTGAAATATGACAAATACGTCATCATACTCAACTCGTCCACGTATGGACTCACGAAGAATTCCGGAGACAAGACCTTCGGAATTTTAAAGTTTTTCTCTGCATCGTCCATGGCATTGCTCGTGTTAGAAAGCCGAGCGTCGGGATCGAGACTCTTGTAGTTCGGGCAGAGCCCTGGTTGACAGAATTCGTTAAGCGCGCTTAAAGCGATTCCATCATTCCAGTCGGTCGTCACATTTCTGATGTTTATATCGGGAATGGCGTTTTTAAGCCACAGCAACAGGAGTTGTTTTCCAGATGCGCTTCCACTAGAGCTGATCTGATAATGAAGAATTAACCTCCAAATCAGACCCAGAATCAGCTTCACGTTCCCATTGGCGATGTCTTCGTTGCCTAGATTATATAAAGAAGAAATTAAACTCGAAATCTGTCAGCTCTCTCCTTCGCAGAGGCTGAAAGAGGTTCTTTTGAGTGGGGAGAATCCGCTGAACGACATGAGTGCAAGAGCAGGGTTACGTAACGGCAACCTTGTTCCCAGGGTCTCTCTCCTCGCTCGCCCCAGGGGGCGGTAAGATGAGAGACCCTGGAAACGAGGTTGACGTAACGGGGCGACTGATCAATTTGACTTGGCGCCTACGCTCACCTCTCCCCACGGTTTCTATTACGAACCTTTCAAACTTTTGCAGAGGAGCAAGATCTGTCAGCTGATTGAAATGATTTTTTTCGTGGCTTCTTTGGCAGGTACGTCAAAAAATCAAAATTGGAGTGAAACCAAAACCTGCGGTCGAGATGGCCCGGAGAGGGCCTGTTGCCAACGACGACTGACTTTAAAAAAGAAAGCGTTTTCCCTTTTTATAGAAATTCGGTTTTTCAACAAAAAAGAAGTATACTCCGCTTTTCTAGTTTGTCTGGAGGCTGCTGTTCTGATAGGCTAATAAAACATGAACTAGTCTTTTCCGCTTTTCCCATTTTGTTTGTTGAAAAGTATTCCGTTTAACACGAATGGCTCGCGCCCAAGAGCACGAATAAAGCTGGGCGTTGGCATGGGGATAGAGATAAATTCCTAACAAAAAGTTTAAGACGTATGGATAGAAAGTTACGCCATTCGAAGCCTTACAAGCAGATCTGAACCAGGGAAAGCTGAACAACACAATTTTACGCTGCTTATTTTTGGCTAAGACTTAGAGCAGGTTACTTGTAAGCACAGCGAGCAATATCTGTAAAAACAACGAGAATATACATGAAGATGTACTGCCACGAAGTTTACCGGATAATCGGTCCACCTGTATTTAGCGGCCTTAACCCAACCCCCAAGGTGATGGCTCAGAATACATGTTTGACTGTGCGTTTTTGCGCGAAATTACAGGAGGTCTAGTTTTCCTGATTTACAACTGAAATAGAAAGGAAAATTTGTTTTCCAGTTAAGCCAATATTTCTTAAGTCCCGTCTGGTGCAATATCTATTATGTTTTGGGGCTTTTTAGAGATAAATTACCTTTATTTAAATTGCCAAAGGTGAGAAAAGGAAGCTGTGGTTCCATCTAACGAATGCGCCACTCTTAGTTTGTATAAGTTAAGTATTCAAGATATGTCGATTGTCTTGCATGTATTTAATAAAAGACAAAAGATATCAAGTGAAAAAACCAGTTGCCACCAGTTTGATAGGTTGGTTAAATGTCCAAACAATAGCACCATATATAAATCAGAGATGGTCTGCTATATATTTCCTTGGCGCCTGATGATGCTTATAAAATAACAAGCTGCGAAAATCGATCGTCAGGGTTAAACACGTTTCAATACTGCAAGCTGATCGATATCTTGAGTGAAAAAAGAAAGCAAGAAAAACTATCTCCCTCGCACATTTTTTCCAACGGAAGGAAGTTAATTCGCTGAAACGTAAACGGAAAAAAAACTGGGAAAATGCAACGGAAATTTATGGAATGAAACCAATGCATGTAAATTACCTTTAATTGTTTTCGACTCCCCGTGGAACATAAATTCTTAACTGATTACCGTAGTCTTTTTGTAACCCCCTTGTCTGCAGGCTTTGTAAATAAAATTCGAAAGGAAAAGAGCTCTGGAAATATATATGGGTTTGATCGAAAACGATAAGTAAACATTACTAATCGTGAAACGCGCAGACCTATATAATAAATATTTAATGTCTCGAGCTGAAAATGAAAGTTTTTAAAGTATTTCGACCACAGTAGAAATTAGTGTCATGGTCGAGTTGTTCTCTAAAGCAGGTTCTCCAGAGAATTGCTGTTAAAGTCACTAATGTATTTTCATTTATCTATTTACGTTTTCGCTTTGCGTGCGATCATTTCTCGTGCAATATTGTCCGCGGGACGACGAACTCCAAAGCCATCGTGCTCGTCATCGAAGCACCGACATTATTAGTTGTTCTTACGGGTTAAAAAGATAAACCTGTGACTAACAGAAGCTTTGAAATTTCTCCGCTCTCGAAATATTTGTTTGTGAACGAAATGTCCCGCAGAGCGACAGCCTTGAATCGAAGAACGCGCGCGGGAATTCTTCGACAGCAGCTCATATACTGGGAGATTATAATAGCTTTCTTATGTATCTTTTAGTGACTCTCTCTTCTTAATAGTATACATTGTACCGTTATGTTTACTTTAATCTGCTCTGTATTTGGGAACCGTGTGAAGAACAGGAGAAGGTCATAAAAATGTCGTGGGATAGGTTAATATGCGTCTGGTCGTGTCACGAAACATTTGACTATCTTACCTATATTTACAAGCTTTATTCCGTCATTTTCCAGCAGTTTCAGCGCGGTTGTGATATTTTCCAGTTTCTGTGCATAGAGTTTGGGATTCTTGTTGTATCGACCGACTTTCTTGGTCGACACCGACTCAACCAGGTACACTAGAGTTAGTCCATCCCCAAAGGCATCGGCTAAGTCTCCGGTAATCTGTACACCATAAGGCTGGATTTGCACATTACACCAATTTGTAAACGTATTCTTCTGAATTTCAATCCAGTCTTTCTCATTTCGAGCCACGTATAAAGATCCTTTGAAACTGAACTGTCCAGTGTTTGCCTTGGACGGACTCCTCGGGCTCTTGATACTGCTCTGCTCGCGATCTATGGTGGTAGTCATTCTATGTTAGCAATCCTAGCCGTCCTTCTTCGGCAAAAGTTCTTTTTTTTTTGTCCGCCTTGCGTCGTTGTGTACACACCCTCTACATATTTGACAAGATAAAACACCCGTGAAAACAATGTAGAATTAAAACGCTGGCCAGAAATATGTACACAACTAATTTACATCTCTGATGCACAGCACGGCTTGCTCGACTGCACTTCAATGGCTTTGAAAAGTCCCGGTGGGATTTTGAAAGTGTCAAATATCAATTGACGCCTCCTTATATGGAGAGCGGTAGCGCAGTTAATGGGTTTTCCGTCACGATATTGATATCGCTAGAATCGGAGCGACAATCAAGATTCTGAGAGCTCAATATTCAATTGCTTTCCTGCTAATGAAACCAATAAATGTCGCCTCGAGCCTCAAACTTGGCAGAATTTAACTGTTTTGACCCGTGACAGTCCAAAATTGAAAAAACGATACAGGTTTGATGCATTGTCAAAGTCAAAGACATCCTCCAGAAGGAAATACGTGAAAAGGAGTAAATTTTTTAACGAACTATCATTGAGGATCAATTTTTTCTGTACAATACGTTTCAAAACATGCACTTTGAATATTTACTAGTGACGTTTATTTAACGAGTGCCAGATTCTTTGTGGCTTTCTAAATTTAAGAAAATGCTACCAGCAGGGGTTCGGAACATTGTAAATCCATTAATTTGCATTGCTGATTAGTACATTTTCTTATACGTTGGGTGAACTGCTGACTCTTATTACATGCAAACTGCTAAGGGACCTCTCCTCTCCCCCAACTCAGAAAAACTGAACCGAACATTGAAAAATATCAAGCCCTGGAAGTCTGTGTGAAAGGGAATGTGTGAAACAGGCTGGAAAGAGTCATGAGGGGAAAAAAACTAAATTTGTCAGGCTAAAGGGTTGACAAATTTCTTATTAACTTTTCGTTAACCTTAACCTTGCTGCTCTCCTGAAATAACGCATTGAAACTGACTGACTTGAAGATTATATTAGTTATATTACGCGTCTTTGTTTGGAAGCATCTCAAGCGAATAATCTGTGTAAATGTGAAATGCAACTTTCAACTTTGGCATGGAAATTAAGTACACAGTTAAGTTAAAAAGTCCAAGAACTATGAAGTCTGTAAACTGCGATTTAAAAAGGCTGTGTGAGTGTAGTAGGCACTACCAATATTTCGTCTGGCCAGTATGTGCTGAGTGCAGTCGAAGTCATCAAGCAGCTGACGGTCTTTTTTAATCAGTTGAAGAAAGATCGATCCGAACTAAAATTTGATGTGGATAATTTAAAACTCCGTTATAAACATGGATTTTAACTTATCGTTACCGAAAACAAATACAGTAATTGAAAATTAAAGTTAAAATATTCTACTCACAGTTTTAAAATATTAGTTCTCCTACAATCGGAGATAGTTCTTGGAAGAAAGTCTTGTAGATGTCGATAATGTCGAGTGTGACGCTCACGGTAAATTCTGAGAGTCGTCTATAAGTTGGTGGAATGACATCAAAAGTGAAAAATGCAGGCTATTCAACAGAATAATCTAGACAAATAAATTGTTGATGCATAACACTAAACACAAACCGCTGAATATTGTGAGTCTTGTTCTTCTGAACCATTCAGCCGTGTATTCCTCTACGCATACGATTCTGTTTACGTCACCAGTCTCCCTGAAGCACAATTTACGCACCTGTTGTCACGCTTCAGCTGTGAAGAATATCGAAATTCATAGAATAAGCCTAACAGCCCAAGTTTTACTCCACTAGTCTGCTTTTTACTTCCAATCTAACGTGCGTGCGAAAAGGCCCGGACATTTTCCCGATAAATTAACGATTGCTTGTCCATCTCTTCGTGACGACAGAAGACTATAATTACCTTAAATTAGGTATAGCCATTAGTTTCTTTAACACACGTAAAAGATTAATCCCTTTTATTCAAAAACTAAAAACGCCTTTCTAAAGATAATTTTTGGTGATTAAGAATAAGGAATTTTCCCACGGCCAGCCAGGCTCGCGGCATTTCCAAGAGACTCATTCAATCAAGAGCCCTTTGGTGCTTCAAACTTCGAAAATTGTGTTGTAGAAACTGTCATAACTGTTAAGTTATTTTTGAGCACAGAATATGCTAGTTTCTTTTCTGTTTGCGTGTTTCCCGTGTTGATATATTATTTGTTATTTCCTAAACAACGTCTAAACAAACATGGTGGAAATGGCAACGCTTTTGTTTAAAGATGTCAACCGTCCATTAAACTTTTTAACAGCGCCAGACTGCAATCGCGTCATTAGGCTAAAATTAAATGACAATTTTTGGTTTCCTAGACATTAAAAACCGATCTTTTTAATGTAGCATTGTTAACTCGCAAAAATTACCGGAAATGACCCTACAGTGCTTACTTAAGCGTTCACCACTCGGTTACGCGGCAAATTTGGGGCAACTTGCGCGATTCAAGCATGCACGCAAATTTCACGAGGCATGGCCTTCTAACCAATGAGTGCACCAACATTTGTTTCAGCCAATCAGATGCTAAACTAAAACCAATCTTGGATAGGGCTCTTCTACTTTTCCTGCCCTTTGCACCCGTTCCAAGCTTTATCCTGCGCAGAAAGCTATGATTGGTTCATCGAATAGGAGTTAGTTAGTTAGTTAGTTAGTTAGTTAGTTAGTTAGTTAGTTAGTTAGTTAGTTAGTTAGTTAGTTAGTTAGTTAGTTAGTTAGTTAGTTAGTTAGTTAGTTAGTTAGTTAGTTAGTAGGGAACTTAAGCACCGACGACGGCGACGCCAGGGACGACGCCTAGTAAAAAGTGAATTTAAATTTTACTCTCGAATTTCGTAAGTAATTAAACCCGTTCAGAGCGCAAATCTGTCTAAACACCTGCTCAAACTAAATGTGCAAAGCCAACGATCAGTTACATAAGGAAATCCAAAATATTTGCCGTCGTGGCGTACGTTCTCCACAATACGCAAAACTTGGTCATTTCACGTTGTAGTTTGGCAGAGAACGGTAACGAAATGTACAAAGATTTATAACGCACGTGCACAGCTATTGTTCTGCTCATTAAATCTTTTGTTTGGTGACGTTCCCGTTGCCGTTGCCGTCGTGGTTTGCTTAAGTTCCCTATTTAGTGACTTGAACGAGCGTCGTTATTGGCCAGATGTGACCGCTTTGGCTGAACACCTTGTTTTTACTTGACTGCTCAAAGACTGAATTAGAACAGCGAATCTTAATTTTGAGATCGGACTTATGAAGAAAAAAAATGCCAGACGACCATTTTAAATGAGTTTATCACGATTAATGACGAGCGCTTCACTCCACTCAGACAAACTTTTATATTTAGATATTTGTGTCTTTTCCGTTTTACCGTCACGGTTTGCAAGTATATTGTGGTTAAATCTGGATCAGCAAATAAAAAGTGCTATGGAATCATTTATTGATATAGTTCGTTTCATGGATAGTGATAATATTTCTTCTGTTTCCCTGGTGAAGATCATGTCTGCACGTGAAGCTCTGTGCAGTGCATCGGAATTGAGGGGTTGTTTCTATTGTCCCTAGGTGACACTGCTTCTCTGGCCTAAAGCGCTGGTAAAACGACGCTTGATAGTCAATGATGGTCCATGATAGTCGTAGCAGGCTTCTGTTTGACTACTTACTAACTAACTAACTAACTAACTAACTAACTAACTAACTAACTAACTAACTAACTAACTAACTAACTAACTCCTATTCGATGAACCAATCATAGCTTTCTGCGCAGGATAAAGCTTGGAACGGGTGCAAAGGGCGGAAAAGTAGAAGAGCCCTATCCAAGATTGGTTTTAGTTTAGCATCTGATTGGCTGAAACAAAATGTTGGTGCACTCATTGGTTAGAAGGCCATGCCTCGTGAAATTTGCGTGCATGCTTGAATCGCGCAAGTTGCCCCAAATTTGCCGCGTAACCGAGTGGTGAACGCTTAAGTAAGCACTGTAGGGTCATTTCCGGTAATTTTTGCGAGTTAACAATGCTACATTAAAAAGATCGGTTTTTAATGTCTAGGAAACCAAAAATTGTCATTTAATTTTAGCCTAATGACGCGATTGCAGTCTGGCGCTGTTAAAAAGTTTAATGGACGTTTGACATCTTTAAACAAAAGCGTTGCCATTTCCACCATGTTTGTTTAGACGTTGTTTAGGAAATAACAAATAATATATCAACACGGGAAACACGCAAACAGAAAAGAAACTAGCATATTCTGTGCTCAAAAATAACTTAACAGTTATGACAGTTTCTACAACACAATTTTC
>JAHPZR010040968.1:10000-17940 GCA_019787425.1 Platygyra sinensis | reverse complement strand
TGACTGTCTCACAAGGACTGGGAATTACTGAATTCACGAATGTGATTGGCTGAAATCGATAATGAAAGCGATCTAGATTTTCCAATCTAGACCGGCATCTAGACCGGTGATGTTTTGCGGTAAAAAAAGTTGCGAACTAAAATGCAAAAATGTTGATTATTTTCCTTTAAAAATAGATTATTTCAGGATGGAAATGCCGAAAAGGCTAATGAGAAAAAAGAGTAAGGAGGACGAGCAAACTCTGGCAGATTTAAGTACAGCTCGTAAGCAAAATGTCAGCTAAAACAAACCAGTTACATTAAACGATTAAATTGTTGCTGTTTGCCATATAATAAACATCTTATTAACTGGGATTAGACGGTCTGTATGGGAGAATCATATCAGGTTCGAGATAGCCTGCGTGGCAGGCCGTAGAAGTCAAAATGAGCGCGTCCGATCTTCTCGCGCTTCACTCGCTCGTCTTTCCCCTTTCCCTCCCCTTCGGACGCTTGCCACGCAGGCTAGGTTCGAGAAGTTTTGCCGCTGATTTACCTCACCTCAAGTTTGCTTGCATCCGTAAAGCTCAACTCGTAAACAAATCTGGTTATACCAGTGAGTGGGAACGATTCTGACAAAGCGAGCTCTGAACGGAGTTTGAAGGGAATTGTACTGTACGGAGTTCGCGTCCCAATTTCCATGTAAAAACTGTCGCAAAAGACAAAGAGATTTAATAAGACAAGGGAGAGAGTGGAGCTGACGTAGTTAAAGAAATTGAACCATGAGTAGAAGAACGCCTTTGTTGTGATTGGGTAGTGATTTCCTCTTTCTTGTTGTGTGCAGACTTATTTTTCACCAAATCGCAATGGTCACTCAAGCTGTTCTAAAATCCGTTTCCCTTAAGACCAAGACCATCTATCCCCTTTTCTATTTATCTGTCTTACAATTGCAAGACAATGATTTTGACAGTTTTCTATCTTGTCCCGTGTTCAGTGCAGATGTCAAAACTACTAAAATGTATAGGGTAAGTCGGCAAACATAAAAAAGAAAATACTGAGAAATTAAGTCAACTAGGTAAGCAGTTATTCAGATAGATGCAAGTTGTCAGGCTTTTTCTGCTTTTCTTCCCTTCCGTCGCGAAGGAAACATAATTATGGTTCAGTGCTGTTTAGAACACAATAATCTCTAACCATCTCTGTGTTTACTTCTGAGATCAATGAATCCAAATGATCTATTTCTTGCAGCCTCGCTAGTCAGCAGAGAAATTTAACTACCTATGGCCGGTGCAGGAGGGCAGGTGAAGCCTTTTAAAAATGGAATGGACGTGTCCGTTGAAATTTCTTTTGTACTATTTTAACCTCCTTCAATAGCTCAAACTCTGAGCGATAATGTCGCTGACCTGTATGCTCGTGGCCCAGCTGTACAAGTTGCCATTGTCACTGCTCTGGACTCTGTACCCTGATACCCAGGCTTTTGAAAAATAGCTCGCCATGCCTTGTGTGGCAATTGCGGTTATCTTGTACCTTGAACCTAAGTCGATCTATGGGTTGCAACAATAACAATTACTTTACTTAAATATATCCCAATTTAACAACGGTACGAGCGTCCTCGACCCAGGCTTCGTGATATCTGGACCCCTCGTGATATGCCAAAAAGCCAAGATGGCGGGGTAGAGAAATTCATTTATGAGAGGTTACTCAAATCCTTAAGGTGCAAAATTCTGGTATATTCTAAAGTAGCTCATTTGACTCATTTCACTACAAAATCCAGACAAACCTCTTACATAAAAATCTCATTTGCCATTACTAAATGCTATTCAGGTTTCATATTTTCAAAAATGGGTTTTATTAATGATCCAATATTTCCCGGGTTGCTCTGAGATTGTAATAGTCTAACCCTTTTACGCTCGTTGAGTGTGACCTCAACAAGAAAGTTTATGTGAAAATACAGCTGATCATCGCAGTTATACACTTAGCAGTTGTGAAACTAAAGCCTGAAAAAATTCAGGCCTGATTCCAACCTAAGACACTTAATCTTAGCCGCTCAAGTACACTGATTGAAAAGTGGCTCAGTTGGCCGGTGAAAGGTATCAACTTTATTTTCGAACACAAAAGAAGAAGAAATTCACCTGGAGATATTCTCCTATCGCACTTTTCGCAGCGCACCAGGCCCCATTCCCCTTTGGTCCCGCGGTCAGATGTAACCGAGCCTGGTGTGGCTCATAATACCTCTTGGAAGAGCTTGCAGTCAGTTGTGAATCTCGTATTTGGCTGTTTTCAAGACCTACAGCGAGGTAGCAACCTAATGAAAGCAGGAAATTGGAAAACGTCCATATTTCAGTCTAGTAGAGTTAACAATTCAATATTATTCCGTATTGGACTGAATATTCCTTACCATGATAATTGTTTGTGCACTTGTACAGCTGATTAAGCTGTTGCTTATCCACGACTGATAAATCTTGCATTTGCCCCAAAACCACATGGGCTCCTGCGCGTGATTCTAGTGTGTTCATTCCATTCCTGCTCCAGCTGTTTCGTGGTAGGTGCATGAGGGATGTTGTGTCATATGGTGCCCCTAACCGATCCACTTGACCATGACTGTACTTTTTAAAGTTCCGTTCAAAACCTATTGAGAAGTACAAAACCTTTGATGAAAGATACCACATCTTTAAATAAACAAATATGCTCTTCGGCCCAGTTAAGGGGGTGTGCGCAAAGCCACGAGAGAAACGTACTGTAATAGGCCATTTCCGAGTTCCCTTGTGCCTCTGTTTCAAAGCGAGTCTAAGTGCGAAATCATTCTTATGACAATGACTTTGATTTGCATGAAAATGAAACTGCACGTAGAACTCATTTTCATGTGAAAGGTTTCTCACATTGACTGTTTTCACGATCCCATAATACATCTCGTTTACCCCCCAAAATTTTTACATAAGCATTGTTTTTAATTTCTCTTGAGACTTACAAGCGTCCCAAGAGAGGTTAAAACAATTCTTATGTAAAAATTTTGGGGGGTAAACAAGATGTATTATGGGAACGGTGAAAAAAGCGAATAGACTTGTTTTGAAACTGAGGCACAAGGGGACTCGGAAATGGCTTATTACTTTTGTGTCTGAAGCCTTTAAACAGTCATACATGATTTACAATGGAAGCAACCTATCTTTTGAAAGTGGGGTAGTTACACACTGTATAGAGCGAATTAGAGTCTGTATAGCCTCGTCTGTGAATCAATTCAAATGTTAACCATGCAAAGACGGAAAACTAAGGGTTTCTGACAAACAGACAAGCAATTTGCAAATCATGTCAGCTGACAGAGTGAATTCCCCAGGAAAATAACTGTTAGGTGGTCTACGTTCTTAGACATAATTGTTTAGTTTAAATCAAACATGTATGCTTCTCTCAGGCTCTGATCTGTACTGAATTTATTATTATTGTTACTGAATCTGTTAGCATTCTATCAGGAATACCGTTGTCTTATCAGCTGCGCTACCCACTATACAGATAGTGAGTACCGTAGCAGGCAGTGTGGTTGTTAACAAAATGGCGGCCGCTTCTTTCCGTTTTCGAATCGAAGAGACTATGGAGAGAATTTAGATTATATTTTGGACGACTAGCAGATTTATACTAAAACAATAACTGAGATTTTTCGATCTCCATTTCTATCGCGTGACACTAATTTCTACTCGTGTACCAACAGGATCAAACTAATGAGACCCATGCAAGTAATAACTGATCGAGGTTTTCAAAAAATTTTGGCTATATTTTTTGCTTTCCCTGAACTCTCAAATGTTTTTAATCGGTTTAAGAAACTCATATCAATTTGAACGATGCTGCTTTCTTTTCTATTGTCAACCAATCGGAAAGGAGACTGAAACATAGTGTTTCTTACTATTGTATTGTGTTGGGTACAAATAAAAATAAAGTTGTTGTAAAAATAAAGTTGTTGAAACCAAACCTGCCTCCCATTCACGTGTTTTCCCGCGCTAAGTAAACGCATGGTAGAAGTTGCAAGAAGATTTCTTACGTCCAGTTCTGATTGGTTCACTACCTTATCCGGGCATGTTTTGATTGACCAGAAGTGATTTGTTAGATTGCAGTTGTACAATGCTATTGTTCTCTTGTGTACAAGGCCTATTTGTGGTCTCAGCGATTTAAGCTCCTCGATTGGGTTTTGCTAGATGCCCAGGACAACTGATTTCTACTGAACATATATACACCACTCACCAGGTCTGATATTCTTCGTATACACGATAACATAAGCGTCCCTGTCAGGTCGTGAGTTTGTATGAAAGAAACCCACAGTGTGCATTAACTCGTGTAAGATGATGCCCTTGTACTCGCAGCCGTATCCTATTGAGACCACCTGACCTTTTGGATCCATTGTTCGACCGATACAGGAGTAGCAACTATCACAGAGAAGAACATACGGCAATACAATAGTGATGGTTAAGTTATAAGACGCCTCTTCTTTGCGCTACAGCTGTTATTATTTCTTCTCTTGCTTGAAAATTAATCAAAGCATGATCTCAAGTTTTTTTTCGGTTTATCTATTTATTTTTTGAGGTCCGTAGGTTAGAAAACTGTAATAGGTTCTTGCGCTTCCCTCTTTAAATAAAATTATTATTGTTGTTGTAGTTTCTGGCTTTGTTTCTGGTTTAAGGTCTTCTTCTTCTTCTTCTTCTTCTGAATTTTAGCTCCCTAATTTAGTTTTTTTTAGAGAGGTCAAGAAATACTCTTGCTTTTAACATTCAGCCCTCTTTACTGTTAAAATCTAAAACGTTTCAAAAAATTGCTAACAAAGAAATATAACTGTTTAAATTTGACATGAAAGTTAAGAGTACATGCAATGGCTTTTAGAGTGTTGAGATCCAAATGCGGTGACTCATTATTTTAAAAGTAAACCTCAATTCCACACTCTATCTCTTAAAAGAGAAGGGTTTTTAAAAAGGTTTGCTTTCGTTTCGTCCCTTATAAGTCTGTTATCTCTTAACTGGTTAATAACAGTTATCTGACCTGAGGTATTGACCATAACTCACCCTTGTCCTCGTATAAACCTTACAAAGTACGGTTCATTGGTCCTTAGCTTGAAACGCAAACATGAAAGCCTTTCCATCGTGTTCATGGCATTGGTTATTGCTGACCGTGCGTGAAAGGCTGTTAAGTGAAAAAAAAATAACCCAAAATGATTTGGATATTTTCCTGAAGAAACACTTATTTCCCAGCTGCTACTCGTGCAAGCGTGTGCTACAGTTCATTTTCGCTCCCTGTACGATACAGCCAATCAGGAAGCTAGTTAGACTGTTGCTGCATATTCCACTAAAGATACCTAGCGTTTATCTAGAATTTCCCGCCAAAAAGCCTGATCGGCAATTTTCTCTTCAGCTCGGTTACAAGAAAAAGTTCGAATAATATGAAACAAAATTAGTCTGTCAAATTCGACTTTCTATAGTTTGAAGCTTCAAAAGTTGATTATAAAGTATCAAGCGAAAAACCCAAGAATGGCGAAAGAAAGAGCTTTGGACGACAACAGCTTATCATGTAAGGTACTGAAAGTAAATCTTCCATTAGCTTAAAGTTTTTTTTAAGCTAACCATTGTTAGGCCTGGACAATTATATTTACAATTTTCTGGCAATCAGATTGCTTAAAGCTAACCGAGAAATTTGACATGGTAACGTTAAATGTAAACGTTCTACAAGTTCTCGTATATCTTCATTCAAAGTATTGAAAAGCTCATGTTAATTTTACTTTTTGTAAGCTGCTCGTTTTGTAGCGAGTATTCCGTGGTAGAGGCTTATTAACACAATGTTTTCTCGTGGTATACCAAATCACGACTTGAGTTTTTTCAGTTGTTTAATTTTATACCCTACCGGCCAAAAGGCTCGCGTTTAGTTTGAAAAATAATTCGGTAAGTCATTCAGCGCGGAATATCTCAGGGAACGCCACTCGAAACCATTCTGTGAAAACTGACTAGTCTGTTAGTCCCTTTAGCAGAAACTCGGAGAAAAAAGTCAAAATCCATACATTAACGGTAAAACGATTTCTTAAGAGCTAGGTAAGTTCTGCTAGCCCAGTTCATCGATTGATATAATTTTACTAGGAGAACAAAGGATCTGTTCTTTGTTCGCAAACCCTAACCTTTTCCCGTCGTCCAGCTTCTGATGTTTTTTGCTATTACAACATATGGCTCAATGTTTTAATATTTCCCCTATTTACCCTATTCCCTGCCTCCTATTGAATCTCGCTCCCTCTCGCCGTTAAGTTCTCAATCCCAGGGGTTTCCGCTCTTGTCCCCTACCACTCTATCGTTACAAGGGATGATAGAGTGATTTGCTCCATGGGATTGTGAGTGACCCGGCAGCTTTCCGTTTGTTTTGCTCAGTTACACCGGTCTAAAGCTAAACCCAAAAATATTGCTTGCAAAGTTGACAAGTAAAAATGTACGTACCCAGCGAGGATTCCAATACATATGGAACGATCCCTCCGGGCCATAAGTAAATTTTCTTGTTAACCGAAGCACGGCTGGTTTGTTCATCTATCTTGATGTCTCCCTCTAATAAGTCTGGAAGAAATATTTCACACATAACCTCAAATCACGAGTATTTTGAAAATATTTGCTCAAGTTTGTGGTTAGAGTCCCTATTCTCTATTCTCTATTTGCTCTCCAGTGACTTGTATATTTTTATTTCTTGAATTGATTGAAAATGTTTTGTACGCTGGTGTTTGCGCGGACAAAAATTAAAAAAGCGTTCTAGTTATTTTACAGCTCGACTGATGCTAAATCAGAAAAGCATTTTATCACATTGGAGTTGTTTAGCTGCGATTCGTGAAGCAATCAGAAATCTAGAAGTACTGCAGCAACTATATTATGTACTTTGACAACAGCATGTATCTGGCGTACCCTCACTGCGTTCACTCTATCTTCCCACAAACAATGCTACAAAGTGCTTCGAAGGGCTACAAAACGCGGCAAAATGTTTAATTACTGACGTTTTCTGATATCTCCGAGCAGTGGGAAAAATAAAAGAAGAAAAATATCAGTAATAGCTTCAGTCACTTTCCTTCCGGGTTCATTGACCAAGAGTTGTAAAATTGCTTTCGGCCACGAACGTTAAGGCTTCCCTCAGACATTTACTGCTCCAGCATAAAACGTAAGCTACTTAAAATTGCTACTCTCCTTTCTTCGGAATAGAACGCATGGCTGTGTATGTCTGTGTATAGACAACTGGTTATTTCTCTGTGTTCCCTCATTGTCACGTAATATGATTCCATTTGACCAGCAACTTTATTCTTGCCATGAGATCATCGCCTTATTATGATGTTATGATATTTAAAACTAATTTCTCTACCTGGTCTCGACATCCAAGGTGGGTCTGTTGCTGTGCTTATTACTCCAGGCGTTGTTGGTTTCAATATGGTCGCCGAGTCGGACATTACATTTATTGGACCTGGCACGAAAAATACTGAAAATGGTAGAAAGAATATCACCGTTTCAAATTGGATTCGTTGAAGAGCCATTTTGAGAGTCACTCAATCTCTTATTTCACTATTCTGTAGGGGGGACACCAAGTTTTCCTTGCCAGATATCAATGTTATAACCGACCCGTACGGTATAATATCGTTTATTATTCATGGCTGGCGTTTTTGTACAAAAAACGTGTAAGCGCTTCGTTGCAGGTGTGTAAATGGAAGGTTAGTGTCTTTGCACATTAGAAAGAGGGATTGTCAAGGCGTTGTGTGGTCAGCTTTCCTAGTGTCGAACATGGAGCATACGAAGAGGAAATCTTCGTAGCTGATAAGCATGTTATCGCGGAGATAATAGGCATTTAACAGATCAAAAATCAGAATCGAACGAAAACGCCAAGAGAGAAAATTAATTGAAAATAAATTCATGCTGCTAAAATTAACTAGAATGTTTTCCAGAGCGTCATCGTGGATTGTCGTGGAAATAATTGGTAAATTTGAGG
>JAHPZR010040968.1:0-2500 GCA_019787425.1 Platygyra sinensis | reverse complement strand
CAAACACGACTTTGCGCATGAAAAAAACGATGATTCATTAACAGATACTTACTTTTCCCACTGTGTTTACACCAAAACCATTTGTAGATGACAAACAGAGGTTGCCGCCACGCCAGCTGTTAAAGCTATACCACCAAGTACGTACTTTAAATATTTCATTCGTTTTATTGGGTTTTTTTTGGGGGGGAGGGGGGGTTTTTCGGGTTGTTTTGCCAATTTGTAGCAATTCTACACTTTTCCAGATAGCAAGCTTAGTAACGATTTTAAAACGAAACGAAAAGATTTTCAACCTTTTTCTTTCTTGCCATCTTGGGAATTAGTGTAAAGTAGTTACGTCATAAATGAAAATTGTGACATGAATTGCGCCGCGTTAGGATGCTATATTCCTTATTTGGAAAATGCCGCGATTTCGCATTTTAAAAAGATATAAGTTAAGTCAATATTAATGGCATCTTACGAGAGGTTTTGCTAGTCCACAGGTTAAGGGGACGTTGCATTTTTTATGAGGGAGGGGGGAGCTGGTGGGATTTGGAAAGCGTCATGTTAAAAATCGCATGACCCCCCCTCAGCTTGCCAAATTTTTCACATGGCCCCCCCTTATAGCAGTAATTTTTTTGGATGACCCCCCCTCCCACCCCCCCATCTACACAAAAAAATTTAACCCTCCCTCAAGATTTTACCTTTTTAATATTCTCTATTATTCCCCTACTTGACGTTATTGTGCTCACTATGAAGACGAAACTTACAATCCCTATATTACAGAGAGCTCTTCGGTCAAAAAAATCTCAAATCAAATGAAAGAGAAGTCAGACACTTTTGTTCTTGGGCCATCGTAGTTTGATCAAAAATAAGAAACAAACAGCAGTGATAAACATATTGAACTTGCGCATTTTTTGATTTAAGACTTGATGTTTCGTATGTTACTGTACATACATTTTCAAATGTGACCATTGAAATTTAAAACAGCTAATTTAATAAAGCATCAGCTTTTCACTGCCGACGTTGACATTGAAAACTGGCTCAAGTTCTTGAATAAAATGAGTCTTTTTGATTTTGCAGTGGCAGTCTGTCAGTGGTAGAATTCAATTTTAGATCTCTTAATAGTTATGGCTCACCCTGAGCGTGCAGCATTTTTCCTCTCATTAGCATCTTCCTCGTTTGAATTAATGAATGATGAATGCAAGTATGACATCACTTGAGTCATATGTCCTGGTATTTCTCAGTGTTGGTTGGCTAGCTATCAGAGGACTCTTCTGCAATCATTGTCTTTACTTCTACTTTTTGCCTTTATTTTACGCAGCGATGGACTCACTGCGCCGACCTTTAAAGCGTGTTGGGGATTCTAGATCAAGCTTCCTAAATAAGATAGCCTTTTCAATCATTCAATGATTCTGGCATATGATAAAAATTCCAGGGACTCTGAAAAGCAAGCATTGGCTATATTGTTAATCCAACCGAGAAAGAGCGCATTACTACATGACTATCATGAAAGAAGCTCATTCCAAAATGCGCAATAATGGCGAACTTGAAAGCGACGTTTACGCCTGAACGATCAGGCACTTTGATATCTTACAAGTAAAAGAAGCTACCTTTATAAGAGTGGATGGCTGTTCAGAAAGGGTGAGAGAGTTTTCCATGCCAGGATACCACTGAGTTGAAGCCCAGTGATAGAAGCAAACTGAACTGGTCTATTAAAGAGCACAGAGGAATGGTGAAAAAATTGAATGTCAAGTTGAGAGATTTGAAGGAACACGATTCCACACTCTTTCAGTCCAACGGGCTTGCTTTAAAGCACTACGAAAAAATTGTCCACAGCTTAAATGTATAGAAGCTAAGTTGCCTAAGGTCAGGCAGGACATGGAAGCACCAGAACATAAGAAGAGAAGTTATGACAGCATATTCAAGGGCACACACAACAACACATAAACAAAAGAAGGAAAAACGCAAACCGCAGAAAGCTAAATGAAAGAAAGAGGAAGCGGACTGAAAACAACATCCAACGAGTTTATGGAATCTGTGTTGGAAACCCTCCTAGACCAGCCATCCCGGAAAAGTATACTAAAGTTGAGGATGTTGCCACGTTGTTATTTAGACGTCCAGATCTTGGAAGAAAATTATTTCACCAACGCTGCAGGAAGCAGAATCACCACCACTCCCTTAAGGAAGCCAGAGACTATGTTTACACCGTCATTCACCCTGAAGAGTACACTCTGACTGAAAGCATTGGTGACAGCAGCAAAAGCAGCGGGCGAAGAAGAGCTCGACGACAGTGAAGATGAATATGAGTGCCAGCGAAAGTTGTATAATTAGAAAATAACTAGCTTCAAGTTATCTTTATTAGTTACAAATATTTTTTGCCATCAAACGTTAGTAGAAGGAAAGTTTGTAATAACTTTGTATCCCGTCTACTAAGTTTGTTCAATCTACAGCGAGTTTTTTTTTTACATGAAAACATTATGCCATTTCAAAGTTTTACTAAAATATTTCTCCTGGCCCCCCT
>JAHPZR010040965.1:37500-44073 GCA_019787425.1 Platygyra sinensis | reverse complement strand
CACGAAAACTCTAAAAGAGCGTGTAAAAACACAAAGAAAAATTGTAAGTCATTCAGACTCGACAAGAGCAATGCTGTTGGTGTAGGAACGACTGTCATTAAACCAACTCTTTCTATATGCCCAGTGGGCTTAGTTTGGTTCGCAAGGTATTGTGGTAAAATGTACAGCTGCCATCTTTTTATTACGGTGGATTATGGTGTAACCAGAACAATTTATGAAAGCTCACCATTTTGAGCCGGCGCTTTGACCTAATCACTAGAGATCAGTGCCTGACCCAGGAGTTATTCTGTGCCTAAATAGGGTGTCGGTTATCTGCTTGTACCTGTTTATGTGTCACAAGTGTCTCACCATATTTTGGAGTATCCATTCTAGCAATAACCATAATCAAAGGTCTAAGGGCGCCATTTTGACTTTACCTTGAAAAGCCACTGACCAACAAGACCGCTTTTGTTATTTGTTCAGTGTAGCAGTTTGGTTCGACCGAATTAAGTTAGACGTTTGACTCAAACAGGCGTTCTTCGGCATTCTTTTAATTATTTGAGTCGACCCAAAGTGTCATTAGGCTAGGTTTGTGTGAAGTACGACGTTCGACCCCTGCTACTAATACATTATTCTAACAACTGGCAAAAGTAAATAAGCAACAAAAACAAACGAGAAGTAAAAGAAGCGAATATAATATATAGGGCCATGAAGCTGTTCGAATGAAAAGGAGAACCTAAATATCACTCAACTTAATTTCCTGTTAAAAGGAAATTCAAAGGAGAGATCAGGGAGTAAAATGACTGGAGTGTTTATTGACACTTCTGTTGGAATGCGTTTTGTGTTCCCTTGATAATTGAAACGGGGTTTTTTATTTTTAAATTGCATCTAACGTGATTAACGTATTCTATTGAGAATGGTGGAACATGTTTGTACTTACAGGAGTAAATGTAATATCTACGAAGTAGTAAACATATTGACATAAAGTTAAAACTTGTGAGACTGGTATTAAATCAACAGGAAAGAAAAAACGTGAAAGTTATTCCTAAAGGCTTCTGTGATCGGACATTCCCGTCTGGGTGTGCCACGTTTTTAGTCTTACCGCATTTTGACGTCATCTGAGATTGTTATAGAGTTGACGCACGGCAACATGAAATTGGCTTGAATGGCATTTGACCCCATTATTTCTGTTTGTTAAATAGTTTATATATGCACTTCAACGGGGTAGGGTGACATTGTGAGAGTAAAGCATTATTGCTTGAAATCAGACCTTTGTATCAAGCGTCAGAAACAGTAGGACACGAGTACCAGCTAAGAAATGATTTTACGAATTCATGGCTACCGATGAGGGCAGCATGCATGGGACCAATGCATGGTCCATCGGCTATGCAACCGTGCATATGAATGGCATGCCAGGGTTGGGGCCATGCATAGCATAGTGGCCTATAAATGGAATGCTAATGATGGGACCACACATGAAACCAATGTATAATCTGTCAGTGATGTAACCATGCATTCGATGTCAATGATACCAACATGCATATAAGTGGAGTGCCAAGGATGCGATCATGCATTGGACCGTGCATTGGATGAATGCGTTTTCTATCAGTGATGCGACCATACATACAAATAGCATGCCAGGGATGTGATCATGCATGAGCATACTAACCTATAGGCTAGACGATTAGACCATGTATTAGACCAGTGCATAAACTTTTAATGGTGGCACCATACAGGGATGCGGTCATGCATCAGCATACTAACCTATAGGCTAAACGATTAGACCATGCATTAGACCAGTGCATAAACTTTTAATGGTGGCACCATGCAGGGATGCGGTCTTGCATCAGCATACTAACCTATAGGCTAAACGATTAGACCATGCATTAGACCAGTGCATAAACTATTAATGGTGACACCATGCAGGGATGCGGTCATGCATCAGCATACTAACCTATAGGCTAAACGATTAGACCATGCATTAGACCAGTGCATAAACTTTTAATGGTGGCACCATGCAGGGATGCGGTCATGCATCAGCATACTAACCTATAGGCTAAACGATTAGACCATGCATTAGACCAGTGCATAAACTATTAATGGTGACACCATGCAGGGATGCGGTCATGCATCAGCATACTAACCTATAGGCTAAACGATTAGACCATGCATTAGACCAGTGCATAAACTTTAATGGTGGCACCATGTAGGGATGCGGTCATGCATCAGCATACTAACCTATAGGCTAAACGATTAGACCATGTATTAGACCAGTGCATAAACTTTAATGGTGGCACCATGCAGGGATGCGGTCATGCATCAGCATACTAGCCTATAGGCTAGACAATTAGACCATGCATTAGACCAGTGCATAAACTTTTAATGGTGGCACCATGCAGGGATGCGGTCATGCATCAGCATACTAGCCTATAGGCTAAACGATTAGACCATGTATTAGACCAGTGCATAAACTTTTAATGGTGGCACCATGCAGGGATGCGGTCATGCATCAGCATACTAACCTATAGGCTAAACGATTAGACCATGCATTAGACCAGTGCATAAACTTTTAATGGTGGCACCATGCAGGGATGCGGTCATGCATCAGCATACTAACCTATAGGCTAAACGATTAGACCATGCATTAGACCAGTGCATAAACTTTTAATGGTGGCACCATGCAGGGATGCCAAACGACTCAATCATGCATGTGCCCAATGCATTAACTTTTAATAAAAGCACCATGTATATGAGGTCAGTGATGCAAACATACATATCTCCGGCATACATAGCACGCCTGGGATGCGACCATGCTTTAGGACCAGTGAAAAGAGAATCACCAAGAAATTCTCATCACATTTTTATTTTGTAGGAGAAATTGGGATTATAGGTGTTACCGAGTCTGTGAAGGATAAGTCAGTACAGTACCATGTTCATGCCATCCGCAATAATATCTATACCGATGCCTGTTTTCTGAAAGTTGTAGGTAAGATCATTAGAATAAGACCTGGGATTCATTACCCTATTTTTGTAGAGCTCTGTAGCAGTGATATCTTCAATGAATACTTAAATTCACTGTAATTGTAGTAGCCGAGTAGGAGTAGTAGTAGTTTGCCTTGTCTCGGTCAGGAATCACTCCACCTATCATCAATTAATGTTGTTCTTTTCAGACTTTTTACAGCGTTTAAAATGGTAGCTCAATCGCTTATCTCAATGTTTGAACAAAGATACCGATAGAATAACGAACAGAAAAAAAAACAAAAACAAAAAACATACACTTTTTAAAATTATAGTAGACTTTAACTGGCAGAAAGGTTGGTGGCTAGGCACCTGAAATAGCTATGTGGAGCTTCTCAGCTAGTCGGGTAGCCATTAAATATTACAAATAAATCCAGTCGTGAGCTTCCAGTTAGCCTGAATTTCAGCCGTCTCCTCCTCTCGCTAAGTCTCGGGAGAGAGACGTCTGAAGGCACTGGACGATAATGCTGTCCGGTGACGTCACTACCCGAAAACCTGGTAGTGGTTCTGATTGGTTGCCGTGTTAATTTATTCGCCCGACGCGAATAATTTGAATAATTTTATTGCCAAACTTTGCGCGTTCACTGAAGATGACAGAAGAAAATCGCGAGCTAAAGGACCTAAAGCCACATAACAAGAGTTAAAGCCGTTTCTGGTGTATGCTCGACATTTGGAGTTCAAAACCACAGTAACCGCAACAGGAAAAGCCAGTTGCAGAATTTCTTAACGGAAGCGATGTATTCGTAAACTTGCCTACGGGATATCATAGTCATCATATGGCTCCACTAGTCAGTAGCGATTGAACTTTCAAAGCAGCACAGCCATTTTCCAAACGAAAGTTAGTCGTATGCAAAATTTACCTGAAAAAAGTCTGAAAACTTGCAGCAGTTCACTCGTAAAAATTATCATTTTACTTTCGATATGTACGGCTAGCACACTAAATACATTGGCATGAAACACTCCTTGAAATCCATAAATGAAGACGTTTGTTGGGTTTTTCAACGGCCATTCTCATGCATGAATGACTCCGAGAGAAAGCAAATCTGCACGCGAGCAAACAAATTATTCTGCACGTATTTTCTTGGGGCTACGGGCTGAACATATACTTAAACCTATAAAACTTATAACCCATTACCACAAAATTATAAGTTTCATTAGAAGTTTTGTTCAGTCCGTAGCGAATACGTAAAGAAATAATTTAGTTCGCCGCGTTGTAGATTTGCTTGCTCTCCGACTCGGGGTCAGTCATGCATGCGAATGGCCGTTGAGAAACCCAATTACCATCCGCCCGTCTTCAGTTACAAATTTCAAGGAATATTTAATTCCAGTGTATTTAGTGAGCTAACCGAGCATACTGAAAGTAAAAGGATAATTTTTACGAGTGGACCGCTGCAAAGTTTAAGACTTTTTCGTAAATTGTGCATACGGTCGATAAGGAGGCGGAGATGATTGACGTCACCAAAACTTAACGGTTTTGTCTAGACTTGTTTTTTCGCTGAATTTCATAAATTACCACATTTCACTCGTGACGTCACCGGACAGCATTATCGCCCAGTGCTTTCAGACGTCTCTCTCCCGAGACTTAGAGGAGGAGACGGCTGAAATTCAGGCTAGCTTCCAGTGTGATAAGCTTCGTGTTGTAAGAAACAAACATATGGGCTACAAATGTAGTGCTCACCAAACGTTTTCTCCAAATCAGTTTTAGGAGGTAGGAGTCTAACGTCTTGCGTTAACGAAAACCTGGTAGGTACTGTAAAATAATTTTTCATCTTTGATATACTCCCTTTGGAGACTGGTTGGCTGCATCTTGATATGCTTTCATGTGACAGCGCGATGCTGTTAGTGAGTTCTTGTGTGTGTTCTTCTGTGGGGACGCGATGCATTACAGTGGAGACGCAAGAAACCTTTCTTGTCAGAAATGATCAATGCTAAGCAACTTGTCCCGTGCTTATAGAGACAAACTTCAAGCTTGTTGCCTGATTGGTCATCTCTTCGACACTTGAATCAAAATATGTCTCTTCCTGCATGGACTTATAGACATGAGGCGTGGATATGCTGGCAATAAAACACGGCACTTATTTGAAATTCAAAGGACTTTTGAATAGAACATATTCTCAAGAACGATTTTAAGCACCTTTAAAGATAGAAAAAAACAATTATATGGCGGTTTGTAATCCGGCGACATGAATGCGGGGTGATGCTCGATATACCAAGTCAATATATGTACTATTGTCTCGTTCTATTGTGTGAAGTCTATTGTGTTATTGTGTAAGGGATAAGGATCATTGTTGTGTTCTTTGTGACGTAACTCGAGACTTGCTATTCACTTGGTATATCGTGCACCAGCCAATATGGAGTGATATTACTCTCTCTAATCCCCTTTTTGCAATGATACCACGAGCTGACGACGCAGACTGGTACAGTTTATAATAATTAGTGTCCTTTTTTTATCAGCCCTACGGTGTAAATATGCTCGGATCATACATTAAGTACACTACCACAAGCACAGACGGGAAGTTAAAGTACGGAAGCGGTAAGTTGATACACGCCACTATTTCCCTATAATAAGGAAATACTTACAGTGCTGATTATATTACCGTGAACACCTAAAATATGTCTGGAATGTTTGTGTTGTAACCAATCACATGCGAGATCTTCACACCACAGACCACAAGCAACGAACCGTTTCCTTAATCGGCCACGGAACAAATTACTTTTGTTTTGTTTAAGATGCAAACTGTCTTATTAGGAATTTAAAACACCGCTGTTACCGAAGATCAGTGCTGAGGACCGCATCCAGGTCATCGTTCGAATTTAGAAAGAAAAAATTTAGATGCCAACGCGACGCGACGGCGACCAGCTTTCCATGTAACGAAATCACATGAAGATAATAAAAAATCAACAATCGTGATTAGCATATTCCTTGCCAATATTTTTTGTAGAACAAGGGTTGATTTGTGTGGGCTAACAATTGAACCCTCGAACTACTGTGCCGGCAAGAAGTTCCTTGATCGCAAGATCGCAAACTGGAAAGACCGCCGAACAAATTTGCGATCAGGCGTAACTAATTATTCCGATTTCGATCGTTACAAAAAGTTTGAAAATTCGCACGCCAAACCGTCGCGTGCGTCCGCCGGCACATCGGCTTTGTAATTTATTTCAAAATCGCTCAAACCTGTATTTTTCGCTATTATAGCACATACTGCAAACAAATGGGAAGGAAAAGTAATTGTTTACTTGCTTGTAAAAAGACTGAATGTTAAAACAAAACGAAAATAATTTGTTCCGTGCCCGTTAGGAAACCATTCGTTGCCTTGTGGTTTCTGTGGTGTGAAGATCTCACATGTGATTGGTTACAACACAATAAACATTCCAGACATATTTTAAGTGTTCACGGTAATATAATCAGCGCTGTAAACACTAATGTAAATGCTACGATCTGATTGGCTTAGTGATCTTACACTATTTAAACAACAGAGTGTTTCTGTCGAGGAACTATCGGCTGATATTTGCCCCTTGGAAATTTGATGTTCTTAAAACAAATATTTGCCCGAGAAGCGAAGCTTCGAGGGCAAA
>JAHPZR010040965.1:22500-25000 GCA_019787425.1 Platygyra sinensis | reverse complement strand
AAAACGCGAAAATCTGGGTCGGTCGGTCGGACGGTAAACAGAGAAAAAAAAGGGGATGGCCTAATGTAATTTGTTGTACTTTTAATTCTTGTTGGCTAGATTAATTAATTCATTTGGATTTCCCTGAATTGAATAACTTGTAAATACTGTCTGCAGAGGCCACGTATTCACTTTTTCATGTACATTTCAGCTATTGTGAATAAAGGTGTTTGTTTTTTTGGTGTACCTTGGGATTTCTCGGCATGAAAGTTAGTTAGCTGCGCCCGGTTTTCTGTTTTGTTCTACGGCCCTAGACACAGTCACATGGCTATGTAATCCCGGACCCTGCACGTGACCAGAAGCTTAAGGCTTACGCATGTCAACTGTCAACTAACCTTGCTCCTTTTAACATTCACCAACAGTTTATTTTAATTTTCTTTTTCTACAAAAGATTTTATCTAAACCAACCTGAAAATGACAATATAAAATTACCACTGATTGATTCAGCCTTAGGTAGGACCAGACGAGAAAGCATTTGAGCAATAGTTCTTCGATACCACAGGGCCAGCTCCTGTTAATACATGTTCAACAACTCGCAACTGAGGCTCATGCAGGGAGTCTTTCACGCTTACTGAGTACAGCACGCTACCAAAGGGAACTGCTTTTACGTTGAATAATGGTGCTTTTATGGCTAGACATGGTTATGAACGATCATAGTGTGAAAAGACTAGACAAAACTTTCGCAACACTTGACACAATAAAGCATTCAAAGATCTCACTCGATCTCTGCAGAAGACAAACATAATTTAAAAAGCGATCTAACGTAGTTACATACAATAACTGTTTCCGAGGTTTGCACTTCACGTTCCATTCATTGCGTTTTACTGCTTGTGACGTAAAACTTTCTGAATGATGTTCCCGCAGGCGCTTCCATTGGAAGCTAGTTTCAGTCCTATACCGAGAACACGGATATGGCCTATTCAATGTCGAGCAGCTGTTGTAACTTCTGTAGTCTAGACGGAGTATGTCTCGGAAAAAATAGCAGTTACAAAGGCGGTTTTACTGCAAGTAAAGCATAACGTTGGTTCGTATTCTGTGAATATCGTCATCACTGTGACGATTCCCCTCGAGATAAGTTAGTGGACGCGTCATAACCCTAACACTCAGTACAGTTGCACATGGTTTTTCTCTCGATTACAAACCGGGGGCAAGAATTAACTACCACATATTAGGGATTTTAAAAACCGTCCACAGTGCTAGGGTGTTTATTGGTCGCTTTATTTGAGCAAATTACTACCTATCAATATGTTTAATTTAAGGTATAGAAGTTTCATACAAAATATTTTACTTACTCTACGACAATAAAGAGAACCTGTTAACTGGTTAATGTGCACGTATAGCGAAGAAGGTTGTTGTACTATGATTTACACTTCGCTATGTTAAGGCGAGAACTACAGGTTTCTCAGTTCAGGACAGTAAAGTGTTTCCCCCTTTAAATAAAGTTATTATTGTTAGTTATTATCATTAAATACCATGTTCTCCGAGACATGTTTTAAAATTATAACAACTAGGTTCCCTTATTATATTTCAGTCCAAGCCACGTCAAAATCATTGGTGGGTCTTGAAGATCAACTTTCGATCTTTTAAAGTGCCCCTGTGATAAAAAAATCACTTCCATTTTTCTTGAAATTCTGAAAGTGTGTCTGCTTAACACTTGACTGGCAAAATTCTGACCTTTCATTTTTATCTAAAGGCTGTTTACTTTAAGTGTAAGTTTTGGATTTCACGATCCGCCATTACTCACGTTCAAACCTGACCAATTTGACCTCAGAGGGTTGGATCCGGGAAAAGTGATGTCATAGGCTCACCAGCTTAAAATTTCAGCGTGTGAACGCAGGTTATTATGTATGCAAAGTGCGAGTTTAAAAGTGTGAAAGCCCAAAACTCCCGTGCTGCATATTAATTCTGCAGCGTACACACGCATTGCATTCTTAAACTAGTGAGCCTTTGACGTCATTTTCTCCTCGATCCAGCTCTCTCAAGAACTTAAATTTAGTAATGGCGGATCATTAAATAGGAAAGTTCCAGTTAAAATAAACAGGTGCCTTTTTTAAATGAAGGATTAAAACTTGGGTCACTTAGTGTTTAGTTTACATAGTTTTGAAATCCAAAGAAAAAAAATAATTTATTTTTCGTCACAGGGGCACTTTAAGAACTTTACGGCTTCAGGACAAAACTGATCATTGACCAGTAATCCGAGTCTTTACATTGCATCAAAATGAAACTTGTGAGCATCTTGACGCTTTTCCTTTTGGTCTTCTCTCTGAAACAAAATGTTAAAAGGATCTTTAAGCTGGCCTGCAGTTCTTAGACAATGAAAGAAATCAGCCTGGTGTAAACGATATCTATCTATATCTATGTAGGAGGCGTTCGTATTCTACTGAGTTCAAAAGTACAATTTTTTACCTTGTAGTTCTCGGAAAAGAATTTTAAAAAAAAACTACTTAATCATTTGACTTGC
>JAHPZR010040965.1:0-15000 GCA_019787425.1 Platygyra sinensis | reverse complement strand
GAATTTTCAAACTTTTTGTAACGATCGAAATCGGAATAATTAGTTACGCCTGATCGCAAATTTGTTCGGCGGTCTTTCCAGTTTGCGATCTTGCGATCAAGGAACTTCTTGCCGGCACAGTAGTTCGAGGGTTCAATTGTTAGCCCACACAAATCAACCCTTGTTCTACAAAAAATATTGGCAAGGAATATGCTAATCACGATTGTTGATTTTTTATTATCTTCATGTGATTTCGTTACATGGAAAGCTGGTCGCCGTCGCGTCGCGTTGGCATCTAAATTTTTTCTTTCTAAATTCGAACGATGACCTGGATGCGGTCCTCAGCACTGATCTTCGGTAACAGCGGTGTTTTAAATTCCTAATAAGACAGTTTGCATCTTAAACAAAACAAAAGTAATTTGTTCCGTGGCCGATTAAGGAAACGGTTCGTTGCTTGTGGTCTGTGGTGTGAAGATCTCGCATGTGATTGGTTACAACACAAACATTCCAGACATATTTTAGGTGTTCACGGTAATATAATCAGCACTGTAAGTATTTCCTTATTATAGGGAAATAGTGGCGTGTATCAACTTACCGCTTCCGTACTTTAACTTCCCGTCTGTGCTTGTGGTAGTGTACTTAATGTATGATCCGAGCATATTTACACCGTAGGGCTGATAAAAAAAGGACACTAATTATTATAAACTGTACCAGTCTGCGTCGTCAGCTCGTGGTATCATTGCAAAAAGGGGATTAGAGAGAGTAATATCACTCCATATTGGCTGGTGCACGATATACCAAGTGAATAGCAAGTCTCGAGTTACGTCACAAAGAACACAACAATGATCCTTATCCCTTACACAATAACACAATAGACTTCACACAATAGAACGAGACAATAGTACATATATTGACTTGGTATATCGAGCATCACCCCGCATTCATGTCGCCGGATTACAAACCGCCATATAATTGTTTTTTTCTATCTTTAAAGGTGCTTAAAATCGTTCTTGAGAATATGTTCTATTCAAAAGTCCTTTGAATTTCAAATAAGTGCCGTGTTTTATTGCCAGCATATCCACGCCTCATGTCTATAAGTCCATGCAGGAAGAGACATATTTTGATTCAAGTGTCGAAGAGATGACCAATCAGGCAACAAGCTTGAAGTTTGTCTCTATAAGCACGGGACAAGTTGCTTAGCATTGATCATTTCTGACAAGAAAGGTTTCTTGCGTCTCCACTGTAATGCATCGCGTCCCCACAGAAGAACACACACAAGAACTCACTAACAGCATCGCGCTGTCACATGAAAGCATATCAAGATGCAGCCAACCAGTCTCCAAAGGGAGTATATCAAAGATGAAAAATTATTTTACAGTACCTACCAGGTTTTCGTTAACGCAAGACGTTAGACTCCTACCTCCTAAAACTGATTTGGAGAAAACGTTTGGTGAGCACTACATTTGTAGCCCATATGTTTGTTTCTTACAACACGAAGCTTATCACACTGGAAGCTAGCCTGAATTTCAGCCGTCTCCTCCTCTAAGTCTCGGGAGAGAGACGTCTGAAAGCACTGGGCGATAATGCTGTCCGGTGACGTCACGAGTGAAATGTGGTAATTTATGAAATTCAGCGAAAAAACAAGTCTAGACAAAACCGTTAAGTTTTGGTGACGTCAATCATCTCCGCCTCCTTATCGACCGTATGCACAATTTACGAAAAAGTCTTAAACTTTGCAGCGGTCCACTCGTAAAAATTATCCTTTTACTTTCAGTATGCTCGGTTAGCTCACTAAATACACTGGAATTAAATATTCCTTGAAATTTGTAACTGAAGACGGGCGGATGGTAATTGGGTTTCTCAACGGCCATTCGCATGCATGACTGACCCCGAGTCGGAGAGCAAGCAAATCTACAACGCGGCGAACTAAATTATTTCTTTACGTATTCGCTACGGACTGAACAAAACTTCTAATGAAACTTATAATTTTGTGGTAATGGGTTATAAGTTTTATAGGTTTAAGTATATGTTCAGCCCGTAGCCCCAAGAAAATACGTGCAGAATAATTTGTTTGCTCGCGTGCAGATTTGCTTTCTCTCGGAGTCATTCATGCATGAGAATGGCCGTTGAAAAACCCAACAAACGTCTTCATTTATGGATTTCAAGGAGTGTTTCATGCCAATGTATTTAGTGTGCTAGCCGTACATATCGAAAGTAAAATGATAATTTTTACGAGTGAACTGCTGCAAGTTTTCAGACTTTTTTCAGGTAAATTTTGCATACGACTAACTTTCGTTTGGAAAATGGCTGTGCTGCTTTGAAAGTTCAATCGCTACTGACTAGTGGAGCCATATGATGACTATGATATCCCGTAGGCAAGTTTACGAATACATCGCTTCCGTTAAGAAATTCTGCAACTGGCTTTTCCTGTTGCGGTTACTGTGGTTTTGAACTCCAAATGTCGAGCATACACCAGAAACGGCTTTAACTCTTGTTATGTGGCTTTAGGTCCTTTAGCTCGCGATTTTCTTCTGTCATCTTCAGTGAACGCGCAAAGTTTGGCAATAAAATTATTCAAATTATTCGCGTCGGGCGAATAAATTAACACGGCAACCAATCAGAACCACTACCAGGTTTTCGGGTAGTGACGTCACCGGACAGCATTATCGTCCAGTGCCTTCAGACGTCTCTCTCCCGAGACTTAGCGAGAGGAGGAGACGGCTGAAATTCAGGCTAACTGGAAGCTCACGACTGGATTTATTTGTAATATTTAATGGCTACCCGACTAGCTGAGAAGCTCCACATAGCTATTTCAGGTGCCTAGCCACCAACCTTTCTGCCAGTTAAAGTCTACTATAATTTTAAAAAGTGTATGTTTTTTGTTTTTGTTTTTTTTTCTGTTCGTTATTCTATCGGTATCTTTGTTCAAACATTGAGATAAGCGATTGAGCTACCATTTTAAACGCTGTAAAAAGTCTGAAAAGAACAACATTAATTGATGATAGGTGGAGTGATTCCTGACCGAGACAAGGCAAACTACTACTACTCCTACTCGGCTACTACAATTACAGTGAATTTAAGTATTCATTGAAGATATCACTGCTACAGAGCTCTACAAAAATAGGGTAATGAATCCCAGGTCTTATTCTAATGATCTTACCTACAACTTTCAGAAAACAGGCATCGGTATAGATATTATTGCGGATGGCATGAACATGGTACTGTACTGACTTATCCTTCACAGACTCGGTAACACCTATAATCCCAATTTCTCCTACAAAATAAAAATGTGATGAGAATTTCTTGGTGATTCTCTTTTCACTGGTCCTAAAGCATGGTCGCATCCCAGGCGTGCTATGTATGCCGGAGATATGTATGTTTGCATCACTGACCTCATATACATGGTGCTTTTATTAAAAGTTAATGCATTGGGCACATGCATGATTGAGTCGTTTGGCATCCCTGCATGGTGCCACCATTAAAAGTTTATGCACTGGTCTAATGCATGGTCTAATCGTTTAGCCTATAGGTTAGTATGCTGATGCATGACCGCATCCCTGCATGGTGCCACCATTAAAAGTTTATGCACTGGTCTAATGCATGGTCTAATCGTTTAGCCTATAGGTTAGTATGCTGATGCATGACCGCATCCCTGCATGGTGCCACCATTAAAAGTTTATGCACTGGTCTAATACATGGTCTAATCGTTTAGCCTATAGGCTAGTATGCTGATGCATGACCGCATCCCTGCATGGTGCCACCATTAAAAGTTTATGCACTGGTCTAATGCATGGTCTAATTGTCTAGCCTATAGGCTAGTATGCTGATGCATGACCGCATCCCTGCATGGTGCCACCATTAAAGTTTATGCACTGGTCTAATACATGGTCTAATCGTTTAGCCTATAGGTTAGTATGCTGATGCATGACCGCATCCCTACATGGTGCCACCATTAAAGTTTATGCACTGGTCTAATGCATGGTCTAATCGTTTAGCCTATAGGTTAGTATGCTGATGCATGACCGCATCCCTGCATGGTGTCACCATTAATAGTTTATGCACTGGTCTAATGCATGGTCTAATCGTTTAGCCTATAGGTTAGTATGCTGATGCATGACCGCATCCCTGCATGGTGCCACCATTAAAAGTTTATGCACTGGTCTAATGCATGGTCTAATCGTTTAGCCTATAGGTTAGTATGCTGATGCATGACCGCATCCCTGCATGGTGTCACCATTAATAGTTTATGCACTGGTCTAATGCATGGTCTAATCGTTTAGCCTATAGGTTAGTATGCTGATGCAAGACCGCATCCCTGCATGGTGCCACCATTAAAAGTTTATGCACTGGTCTAATGCATGGTCTAATCGTTTAGCCTATAGGTTAGTATGCTGATGCATGACCGCATCCCTGTATGGTGCCACCATTAAAAGTTTATGCACTGGTCTAATACATGGTCTAATCGTCTAGCCTATAGGTTAGTATGCTCATGCATGATCACATCCCTGGCATGCTATTTGTATGTATGGTCGCATCACTGATAGAAAACGCATTCATCCAATGCACGGTCCAATGCATGATCGCATCCTTGGCACTCCACTTATATGCATGTTGGTATCATTGACATCGAATGCATGGTTACATCACTGACAGATTATACATTGGTTTCATGTGTGGTCCCATCATTAGCATTCCATTTATAGGCCACTATGCTATGCATGGCCCCAACCCTGGCATGCCATTCATATGCACGGTTGCATAGCCGATGGACCATGCATTGGTCCCATGCATGCTGCCCTCATCGGTAGCCATGAATTCGTAAAATCATTTCTTAGCTGGTACTCGTGTCCTACTGTTTCTGACGCTTGATACAAAGGTCTGATTTCAAGCAATAATGCTTTACTCTCACAATGTCACCCTACCCCGTTGAAGTGCATATATAAACTATTTAACAAACAGAAATAATGGGGTCAAATGCCATTCAAGCCAATTTCATGTTGCCGTGCGTCAACTCTATAACAATCTCAGATGACGTCAAAATGCGGTAAGACTAAAAACGTGGCACACCCAGACGGGAATGTCCGATCACAGAAGCCTTTAGGAATAACTTTCACGTTTTTTCTTTCCTGTTGATTTAATACCAGTCTCACAAGTTTTAACTTTATGTCAATATGTTTACTACTTCGTAGATATTACATTTACTCCTGTAAGTACAAACATGTTCCACCATTCTCAATAGAATACGTTAATCACGTTAGATGCAATTTAAAAATAAAAAACCCCGTTTCAATTATCAAGGGAACACAAAACGCATTCCAACAGAAGTGTCAATAAACACTCCAGTCATTTTACTCCCTGATCTCTCCTTTGAATTTCCTTTTAACAGGAAATTAAGTTGAGTGATATTTAGGTTCTCCTTTTCATTCGAACAGCTTCATGGCCCTATATATTATATTCGCTTCTTTTACTTCTCGTTTGTTTTTGTTGCTTATTTACTTTTGCCAGTTGTTAGAATAATGTATTAGTAGCAGGGGTCGAACGTCGTACTTCACACAAACCTAGCCTAATGACACTTTGGGTCGACTCAAATAATTAAAAGAATGCCGAAGAACGCCTGTTTGAGTCAAACGTCTAACTTAATTCGGTCGAACCAAACTGCTACACTGAACAAATAACAAAAGCGGTCTTGTTGGTCAGTGGCTTTTCAAGGTAAAGTCAAAATGGCGCCCTTAGACCTTTGATTATGGTTATTGCTAGAATGGATACTCCAAAATATGGTGAGACACTTGTGACACATAAACAGGTACAAGCAGATAACCGACACCCTATTTAGGCACAGAATAACTCCTGGGTCAGGCACTGATCTCTAGTGATTAGGTCAAAGCGCCGGCTCAAAATGGTGAGCTTTCATAAATTGTTCTGGTTACACCATAATCCACCGTAATAAAAAGATGGCAGCTGTACATTTTACCACAATACCTTGCGAACCAAACTAAGCCCACTGGGCATATAGAAAGAGTTGGTTTAATGACAGTCGTTCCTACACCAACAGCATTGCTCTTGTCGAGTCTGAATGACTTACAATTTTTCTTTGTGTTTTTACACGCTCTTTTAGAGTTTTCGTGCGCAAAGCAATATAGGTAAATGTACCAGTCGCCATCTTTTTCCTTACGGCAGATTAAACTTAGTAAACCTTTGGTAAGACTTTACTAAGATCGGCTGGTACTTTATATACACAAATTGAAGTGTCTCACCACATTTTGGAGTATCCATTCTAGTCACAACCCTTTGATTATGTGTTTGGTTCCACCCAAAGTCGGTTTCAGGCGTTATTCACGGCTGACTGGGCATGAAGAACGCCTCAGCTGCTCCAAATAAAATCAGTCCAACTTAATTGGGTCAAACGCCGAACTTCACATAAGCCTAAAGATTGAATTGGGTTCGGCTGCGGTTATTCTGCAATTAAATCTCTTATTCCATGGATAACTAATCTGGGGTTAAAATGGTGTTCCCAAAAACAAATTTAATCTTCGATGAACTATCCGTAGATTTAACTTGGATCAAGCCAGTAAAACCGGTAGACCTGAGGTGGGTAAAAGGTGTTCATTAGGAGAGGGAAAGCATAATTATGATGGCTCCTACAAAATTGATAGGAAGCTCAATTTTTACATCCTAACTCTAGTTGCTTTCAAGAACCAATAAAAATGTTTACATTAAAATAAGAGTTGTGATAAAAAAAATTATGTGCAAGATAAACGCTGGGCGAAGCTCACTGAATCATGCATCAGTCGGAAAATCATTGAGCTCTTGAAAACGCTTCCTGGCTTAATTTTCAGCCTTACTTCTTGGTAATTCAAAGATTTAGAATAACTTCTATTCAGATGGGCTTATGAAATAAGTTTGGCTAGGGAAAATACTAGAAAAAAGGAGAGCCATAAACTAAGCAAAGAAGCGAAAGCAACAATATTTGTCCATACAATACTCGCCTTTATCAAACCAAATAAGCCACAATTCCACCACTGATCTTTCCTTAAAAAAGCGACGATTGCTACCCCTGAGAACGGAATGTTTAATTTCTCTTCCTTTCATAGGACGACGGTTGTAAAATTATCCTCACCGCGCAGGCTCGACTCGTCGTCCCACGTTAACAGGTTGAAGGGGGACGTAAAAGCGTTCAGTGTTTTGGCCTGTCCTGAGCACGTGAGTGTATTTGGATTTGAATAGTGTTTGAGGCAGCACCCACACCACCCTTTTATGATCAAACTATCGAGATGAAAGTGGTTATTTATTTAACCTCTAGCTATGTATTAACTAGATTTTATCGGCGAGTTAGATGTAGAAATTGTAATAACATTTAGGGTTTTGTCGATTGTTGTACAAGGCTGATTCTTTAGTGTATTTTAGACGCCCACCCGCCATTTTATACCTACTATTTTGATTGATGTATTTTTATAACACATGTAATTCAGCGTAAAGCTGCTGCTTGCGATTTATTCATGTCATTTTTTCATTTTAGTCATTCAGAATTTTACACCGTGAAGGTCGTTGTAGATTATATCCGGCCGAAAATCGTCATCATTCATCTCTTCGGTGTGAAAAAAAGTTGTTGTTCGTATGAGAAATCACGTATTTTTCGGCATAAGTTCCTCATATAGAAACTGAAAAGTCATCGATAGTAACCGTTCTCGTAGTCAAGTGAGAACAGGTCTTGGAAGCTCGTGAAAGGAAGACATCGGACCGCGAGATGGCCGTCCGTGAGAGCGTAGTGACATGTATTTTCGAAAGGTCGTCAGGTCTTCATCATCATCATCAATCTTTATTTATACCACGAGATCATTCACTTTACATGGTCTTCCTAGGAATCGTGTTTAAAACTAGACTAACAATACTCTAGGGAACTACTTGACTATAAATGTTAAAAAAAAAAATTACCAAAACTTACATTCATGAATGATAACGAGTTACAATGGGTCAAGGGTTGTATCATGGAATTGCTTTCTTTTCCTTACCGGTGGCCCGCATTATAAACAAAAAAAACTGTCTGCTCCCATCGCTAGGTGTTGTTAAAATTTAACCTTTAGTTTATCCTTGGTAAGTGCTAATCGAGCTTCGAGGAAGAAACTAGGATTTAATCAAAGGCTAGATTACTCGGAGATTAGGACGATCTCACATCGTGGTGTGACCTCTAATCGCTTCCAACAGCCCGGCACTGGGCCTTTCCTTGTCTATGTTTGGTTTAAGTCCCTTAATAGAGGTTTTGTACGGTCAGCCATGTTGCATGGGCAGGAACAATGAACTATTTTGCATAAAAAAAGAACATTGTTTACCTAGCGAATAAAGACCCTATTTGTATTGTCACGCAACAATGGCTGCCGTGCAAAAATTCTTATAGTAATATTGTCGTTATTTATGAATAAGTCTTTTAGAAAAAGTTGTTATATTTGTTAGTATGATAGCAATGTCTGCTATGGTAATTTGTAAGTAATGTTAGCTTTAGTTTTAAAAATTGAAAATACAGTGTACTACGACAAAAAAAGAAAAAAAGGAAAAACCTTGGACACAGGCCGCTAGGTGCCTGGGCACTGACTCTTAGACACATGACGTCGACTGCGATACTATTTACTGAGCAACACACGGAAACATGGAATCTCTGGTTTACGTACCAGAGGAGACAAAAAAGATAATTATTATCTTCAAGTCTGCCATCCAATAGATATAAGTGAGAGCCGAATGGAAATGACGCATTATGTAAACCATAATATTTGTTGTTTAAGTAAAAAACACGTACTTTACATTTTCGTACAGATTCAAAAAACGTCGATAATTTTTACAGCTCCCTCCACAAATTTGGCAACTCCTAAAGCATAGGAAAGCCAAAGGAAAAATGATACAACTTTTTTCAACGCCTCAATCATTGATTAAAAGCCAGTTAGGTAGATTCGTCGCGTGAAGTGAATGAAGGGAGTGGGTGGGCCAGGCAGTTGAGTCAGTCAGTCAGTCATACAGTGAGTGAGTGAGCGAGCGAGTGAGTGGAGTGAATGAGTGAGTGAGTGAATGACGGTGAGTGAAGTAAGTCAAGCAATCAGTCAGTAAGTCAGTCAGTCAGTCAGTTCATCAGGTCAGGCAGTCAGTCACTTTGAGGGCAGAAATGTTATGATGACAGGACCTCCGGGAGCATAAATAGGGTTCGCCAGGTAGACTTGGGTTACGCAGTGATTGCGTAGTCATTGGTCTTTTTCACCGGTCATGTGCTTTCTTTGGTGTTGTTTTTTTATATTTTCCCTTATCCAAAGTCTCTTTTTGGGAATCGAGAGAAAAAAAAGAAACTTTAAAAAAAATACAATTTTGGACCCGAAAGTCTCGGAGGCCAAACGATGTTTAGAAAATACTGATATATCGCAAGTGACCTGGTTGCAAGACGCAAGGCCGTTTTAACTTGTTTTGTGAAAATTTTGATTTTTATAATCGCTCTTCCGTGCTCTTGCATGATTGGTTTTCGTCCTTTAATTTCGAAATTAAAATTAACAAATATTGAGACAACAAATAATTTAATTGACACTTCTGACAATTAAACAGCAATAATAAATTATTAACTACAACCATAATTACGAAAAAGGTCAATGGGCCCTTTGTTGCAGTTTACGATCACCTGGTACAAAAAAACCGCCCATTGCTGGAGAGCAAAACTGCCCACTGGGACCTCCCCTTCATTTAAACAAAAGCAACTTAACTAAATATTCCTTTGTTTTGGATATCCCAGTGGGCCGGTTTGCTCTCGAGCAAGGCGGTTTTTTGTACCATGTGATCGTTTAAACTGCAAAGGGCCTATTGGGTCAATTCAAAAACAGCAGTTCATTACAAGCGCTATTTGACTCTGGAACAACATTGACACAGTCATAACCTTAGGATAATTTTGAACAGTTGGCCGTAAAAAAGAAGATAAGATGTCCAGAATGAAAGCTACTAGGATCCTAGCATGAAAATTCTACATCTGATGTTAATAACCTTTATTATATATTCATTTCGCAAAAAATAACTGCACTACTTGTTTCTTCTTTTTATTTCATTTAGGTGTTGCGTGTGAGTTTTCTTCGGCGACACGGGAGTTGTTTGCTCACGCAACCCAAACATATTAGGAATCGTCATTGTGTTTAGTGTGGATGGCCACTTAAACTAGCTCGCTTTTCTGCAAGGCCGGATGTACAGTCATTGGCTTGAAAATCAGACCATATCTGGTTGCGGGCTGGCGCACACAAGCCAGTTTAATACTGCGACCTAAACAGGATGACTTCAGTCAACAACTTTCTATAAATTTACACTCTTTTTTGTTCTAAGTAACGTCTAATTTTGATTTTGCGAGGCATGAAACGTTCGTATATTTTTGGCGATTTGAGGCTGAAAAGTTCTTAAAGATGTTCTTGAATGAGTGTCGAAGTCATTTTGGAAACACTAGAATAGACACTACTGATACTAGGTTTTTAAAAAGGCTTGATGGCGTTGAAAACCTTTTCAATATGGAAACAGTACTATAAGAAGAACTCTTATGCAATAAGAAAAAAACATTGTACGTTACACCAAAAACCAAGCCCTTTAGTATTGGGTCAATTTACATTTGTGTACAGTGTTACTTTTTTTGCCTGTCGTTTAATGCCCGTGAACATGCGTGCAATGTGAAAACACATCAGAAAAACATCTTAATCTACTCTAGCCTGAATGTGAATGATATCTTAATACGTTTCTTAAAATTGGGTGTCAATCTCAGCGCTTCAACGGTCTTATAAAAAAGGTTCTTAATAAAATAAAAAACAGAGTGCTATGTATAAGGAACAGTGTTGAGCTGAAGTCATCCTGTTTGTCCAGTAATTTATTAAACTGGCTTGTGTGACGCAAGCCCGCACCGATATGTCTGGATTTCAAAGCCAATTGAATGTTACCATCGGCCTCTGCGAAAGCGAGCTAGTTAAGTGCAACCAATCCACACTAAACACAAGACGAGTCTAGTAGTTGGCTTGCGTTAGCAAAAACTCGACGTTCCCTCCTCCCTCTCCACTTTCTCCGTTTTCGTTCACCTTATATCCCACCACCTTTCCCATCCACTATCTCTCCCCCAGTCATCTCGCCCATTCTTCCCTTTCACTCTTCCCCTCCAGAAGCTTCCCCACTTGGTCGTTAAAGCTTATCTCGATCTTCTATCTCCCTCTTATATACAACTTCCTCTGCCCCACTACTATCACACCAACTGTCGCCATCGCTCTCTTAGTATTCATTGTCCCCCCGCAGTTATCACTATGGTTTTTGACCCCGCGCGCTCTCTGTCATGGATATCAGTTCCCCCCCCTACTATAATCCCCCCCCAGTCTATCACGTCGTCCCCTCTTTGTCCACCCCTCCCCCATGCTATACGAGATAGACACTTCAGATCGTAGAATTTTCATGCGTAGGTGATTAGTAGCTTCATTGGACATCTTAGCTTCTTTTTTACGCCAAAACTGTTACAAAATATCTAAGTTTATGAAACTGGTTGTAAATGGTTTGCTTTGTTCCAGAAGTCAATATGCTCTGTAAATCGAAAACTGCTTGTTTTTAATTGACTCAATAGGTCCTTTGCAGTTTACGATCACATGGTACAAAAAACCGCCTTGTGGAGATCAAACCGCCCACTGGGATATCAAAACAAAAGAAGTTTATTTAGTTAGTCTGCTTTTGTTTTGGACACCACCTTCCATCCCCCCTGGTCCCAAGTGGGCAGTTTGCTCTCCCGCATGTGCGGGTTTTTGTACAATGTGATGGTAACACTGCATAAAAGGGCCTATTGACTTGTTCGTAATTAGTTGTAGTTAATAATTATTTATTGCGTTTAATTGTCGAGAGTGTCTTAAATATTTGTTGTCTAAATATTTGTAATTTAATTCGAAATTAAAGGTACGAAAACCAATCATTAAGAGCACGGATAGAGCGAATATGAATAATTCAACAATTGTAACAAAAACCACGTAAAACTGGCTGCAACAGGTCACTTGGCGATATAGTCAGTATTCTAACATGGCTCCGACGGACTATCGGCCGTCAAAATTGTTATTTTTTTTTTAAAGTTCTTTTTTTCTCTCGATTCCCAAAAGGAGACTTGGATAGGCAAAAAACAACACCAAAGAAGCCACATGACCGTTGTTGAAAAGACAATGACTCGCAATCACTGGTACGCAGTCTACATGGCGAAAACTTATTATGCTCCCGGATTGGTCTGTCACATAACATTTCGCCCCTCAAAGTGGACCTGACTTGACTGACTGACATGGACTGTACGGACTGACTGACTAACCTGACTGAAATGAGTGACTACCAATAGACTCATCACTCACTCACGCATTCACTCACTTCACTTCGCTCGCTCATCACTCACTGTATGATTCTGACTGGATGACCTCACTGACTGGCCCACCCACTCACTCATTCACTCACGCACGAATCTACCTAACTGGATTTTAATCAATGATTGAGGCGGTTGAAAAAAAGTTGTATCAGTTTTGCCTTTGCTTTCTTGCTTAGGACGTGCCAAAATTTGGCGTAGGGAGCTTGTAATTAGCGACGTTTTTTGAAGTCTGATTACGAAAATGTAAGACGTGTTTTACTAAACAACAAAATTATGGTTTACAGAATGCGTCATGTTCCATTTGGCTTCTCACTTATGATCATATTGGAGGGCAGACTTGAAGATAATAATTATCATTTTTGTCTCTCTGGTACGTAAAAACAGAGATTCCATTGTTTCCGTCTGTGTCTTGCTCAGTAATAGATCGCACAGATGACGTCAACGGTGTGTAAGAACGTCAGTGCACAGTCACTAGCGGCCTCGTGTGTCCAAGTTTTCCTTTTTTTCTTTTTTTGTCGTAGTACACTGTATTTTCAATGTTTGTAAGAAATAAATAACCATTACTTACAAGTACCATAGCAGACCATTGCTTAAATATAACACAAGATAACAACCTTTTCTAACAAGAACGTAGTTCTAAATAACAACGGACAAAATATTATATTAGAAGTTTTGCAACTGGCCAGCCATGTTGCGTCTGACTATAAGAACAATAGGGTCTTTTTCTAGGGTAAAAATGTGCTTTCTTTATGCAAAAATATTTCATTGTTCCTGCCATTGCAACATGGCTGCCGTTACAAAGAAACTCTATTAAAGGCCTAAAATCCAACATAAGACAAGGACAAGGCCCAGGTCGGTGTTGGAAGCCGACCTAGAGTACCACAGATATTAGATCGTTCCTAAGCGCGGAGTAAAGTTAGGCCTTTATTAAATACTGTTCCTCGAAGCTCCGATTAGCACTACCAAGGCAGTAACTTAAGGATTAAATTTAACACACGAGCGAGGGGGGGAGCAGACAGTTTTTTTATTAATGCCGTGCCCGGTAAGGAAAAGAAAGCCAATTCAGGATAAAACCTTGACCCCATTGAACTCTTATATTCATAATGAAGTTTTGTATTTTTAACATTATAGTCAGTAGTTCCATAGAAGTATTTAGTCTAGTTTTTAAACCACGATTTTTTTTCCTAGGAACAAGACCATGTAAAGTGATAGATCTCGCGTATAAAAAAGATGATGATGATGATGATACCTGACGACCTTTCGAAAATTACATTGTCCACTACTCTCTCACGACCGAGCCATCTCGCGGGGGGTCATGTCTCCTTTCACGAGCTCCAAGACCTGTCTCACTTGAGCTACCGATGAACCGGTACTATCGAATGGACCGTTCAGTTCATATGAGGAACTTATGCCGAAAAAAAATACCGATTTCTCTACGAACAACAATTTTGTGTTCACCCGAAGAGATAATTGATGACGAATTGTCGGGCCGGTATAATCATACAACGGACCTTCACGGTGTAAAAAATTATGAATGACTAAATGAAAAAATGAAATGAATAAATGCAAGCACAGCTTTACAGCTGGAATTACATGTGTTAGAAAAAATACATCAATCATGGAAATATAGGTAAAAACGTCTAAAATACACTAAAGAATCAGGCTTGTACAAACAAATCGGACAAACCCAAAAGGTATTACAATTTCTACATCTAAAACTCGCCGTAAAATCTAGTTAATACATAGCTTAGAGGAGTTAAATAAATAACCAACTTTCATCTCGATAGTTGATATAATTTTCTGCCTCACACATATCATAAAATACATACACTCTACTTTCGCTCAAGGACGGCAAACCTGACGTTTGACGTCTTTCAACTTAAACGTGGACGACGAGTCGAGCATGAGCTGGTGAAGGGAAAATTTTACAAACCGTCGTTCTATGAAAGTAAGAAATTAAACATTTCCGTTCTCAGGGTAAGCAATCGTCGCTTTTTAAGGATAAGATCAGTGGTGAAAGATGTTGGCTTATTTGGTTTGATAAAGGTGAGTATTGTATGGACAATATTGTTGCTTTCGCTTCTTGCTTAGTTATGGCTCTCCTTTTCTGTATTTTCCCTAGCCCAAACTTATTCATAAGCCCATCTGAATAAGAAAGTTATTCTAAATCTTGAATTCACCCAGAAGTAAGGCTGAAAATTAAGCCGAGGAAGCGTTTTCATAGAGCTCAATGATTTTCCGACTGATGCAATGGATCAGTGAGCTTCGCCCAGCGGTTATCTTGCACATAATTTTTTTTTATCACAACTCTATTTTAATGTAAACATTTTATTGGATTCTTCGAAAGCAACTAGAGTTAGGGATGTAAAAATTGAGCCTCCTATCAATTTTGTAGGAGCCATCATAATATGCTTTCCCTTCCTAATGAACACCTTTTACCCCACCTCAGGTTACGGTTTTACTGGGCTTGATCAAGTAAAATATACGATAGTTTCATCGAAGATTAAATTTGTTTGGGAACACCATTTTAAACCCAGATTAGTTATCCATGGAATAAGAGATTTAATTGCAGAATAACCGCAGCCGACCCCCCCCCCTCCACCCAATTCAACTTTAGGCTTATGGTGAAGTTCGGCGTTTGACCCAATTAA
>JAHPZR010040963.1:0-39168 GCA_019787425.1 Platygyra sinensis | reverse complement strand
TTGTTCTAGCATTTTGTTGCTTTCTGTGCTTCCTTGATGTAGGGAGAGGCAGTAGACTACCATATGTTGCTTATGATTGGGCAGATTTAAGTGTCTAGTGAACGGTTTAGATGTGAGGAATTGTGGGTTGTGTGTGGCTTATAATTATGTATACAGTAAGATGGAGCTACGTTGGGTAGGTGCCTGGCAACCTGAAAAACAACAGAATAAATTAGTTTAATGAAAAGAGTTCATTGATACGGTGAGGATTAAAAGTGTGACTTGAAAAAACAAAAGTTTTGTTTTAGCATTTTGCAGCTTTCAGAACTTCCTTGATATACAGAGAGGCTTAGAATTGTTTAGAATTATTGGGCAGATTAAAGTGTCTAGCAACCGGTTAAGATGTGTTTTTGTAGTCTTTCTCTAGCTATGTCGTGAAGGTGTTCTTAGAATCATCGCCTAGTTGTCTCTCCGTTTCACCATTGTGTAACTTTTTGCAAAGATTGCAAGTCATACAACAGATGACATTAACTGAAGTACAGGTAAAATGATCAGCGATATTAACGGATCACTTGGGTCCTGACAACTTCTCGGTGTTCAACTTTAAAGCCTTTTTCCATGATAAAGAGGGAGATTCTAACACCTCGGACAAAGATATTTTCGAGATGCTTCTGACTCGAAAATCAAAGTGGACTCCCACAGTGGGCCAGTTCCCCTCTTTAGATTTTTTCATCCACAAATGCCGTCATGACATCTGCAATAAACTTAATTTCAATCGTAACACCAAACTTTCCAACCTTCCTTTGGAAGAGAGGGTGGTGCTAGAAAATTTTAGTAATGCAGCTGAGACATAATTGTCAAAGTGGCCGACAAAGGTGGCGCTTTGGTTGTTTGGGGACCGACCTCTATCAATCAAAGAGCTCTTATTAGCCAACTCATTCATGCTCTTAGCCATGAAATGACAGGTATCAGTATACCCCAAATGACAACCTCAAGTAGTCCCTGTTTCACCGTCGCATGTTTCATAAAACCCCCAATAAAGTAATACATTATTACTTGATTTAAGGCAAGAAATAAAAACCCTTTACTAAAACAGTGATCACTTACCAAAAGTATGTAGTTTCACAAATTGAGTTGTTTCCAGTCAGAATTCAATGGGAGAAAGCGAGCGACAGCGCTACATTTTCTTCACACCTTGAACTAAAAAACCGTGTCGGGGAATTTTGATTACGTGTCTGGTTTGTTTTTAATACGCTGTAGCAGTTAAACTTTAAGTACTTATAAAACATGCATTACCTTTGCTTAAATACTCATTTCTTTCGAAGGAGGCCAAAAATAAAAATTCCCCGACACGGTTTTTTTTGCCACATTATCAGGCAACGTTCTCGCCAAGTTTCAGCGAAAAGGGATGAAAACTCGCTGTAAACAAACTGGAAATGTGTGCCTCACTCGTTGAAATTCTAGTTTTGAAAAATAAAGCAAAATGTACTTTAGGGCGTTTTTCCGGTGCTGGGAGATTAGATCTCAAAACATGTTAAAGTAACAAGAATTTTAAAAAAAATTAAAACCGCGCTTTTTTAACTCTTGCGCTCACAAAAACATTACGTAATATTTAGCAACAACGTTTTGCGAGAAAACATTACCCAGAAACAATTTAAAAGATGGTTAAGACTTGTTCCCATATCTCAAACCGCCCTTGGATACCTTGTGATGCGTACACAAAGTAAATACTGATTATAGGCCTAAGCACTGAAAATACTGACTAAGGTTAGGGTTAATGCAAGGGGTAATGGTTAGCTTCTTTCTAGCGTTCGGTTTTCCGATTTGGTACTTAAATTAAACCACCCATCCGTAGTGTTTCCTCGATGGTCTAGTGGTTAGGGTGAAAGACAGCCGTGCTAACGCGCGAGGTGCAAATCCACCCCAACACAACGTTATTTTTTTTTCCTTTAAAATTGAAGAGACTTGCACTTTAACAACATTTGTTGAGCAGAAACTAAGTCTCTGTGTCAAGAAACTTAGAAATTTCATGCGAGTGTACGTGAATAGGGAGAGGGCGGTTTGAGATATGCAAACATTCTCTGCTTGAAACGGGTCTAGCGTTACTTGTAATCCGAGAATTTTGTTTATGTCTGAGGAGAAAATACCTTGACCTTTCAAACGACTATCAATTTACATATGTTAAAAGGGTTTTTCACGAGCGTAAAGGCTAAGTTTTAACTTTTTTTCCCCAGAAAATTCCATCATTGCTTCTGGCGAAGTAAACACGATCTTACTTTTATCACCGTCAGCGTGATCCATGGCCAGACATAATAACTTTATAGCGCATTGAATAACCCCTTCGAAAGTGAACAGAAACAAAAATTCCGGATTACAAAATCTTCTGTTTCCCACGCAAAACGAAAATACAGCTTAACTCTGGATAATTTCAGCCTTAGTAGCCAGCAACTGGTCCTAAGTTACATTCTTTATCCTTGCAAATGTCCTGATGTGCATCTCCAACGGAGTTTGGCCCAATTTTGACCAAATAAACATTTCTCACAGACGGCCATGTTCTGTCGGAATAGTTAATTTGCTAACTTGACAAAATGGTCCTGAGGGGGGATATGACGAAAAGAGCTGAGAAACTGACCTGTAATTGGCTGATGATGACATCATCCGGTGACAACAATTGGCCGAGTGGGAGTTTGGGTCTGCTCACCGACAAAACGAAAAAAAAACCGAAGGCAGAGCAAGAAACCGCCCAGCCTTCGGCTGCGCGGTTTAATTACCTGTTGATCGATAAAGTGAGGGCTCCTCCTGCTTAGACAATAGAGCTCGCATTTACAAATCGTCCCGCAAAGAGGTCTCAAATGCTGTTTCTGGCGGGAAATACTAACAAAGCTCTCTGTTCCACCACTACACTCGCTGTTTTAAACGCACTGGATGCAATAACTTCACGATGCCAAAGGCCAAAACTAGGGGATCTAAAAAGCGTGATGGAGAAAGCAACGGAAATTTGAACAGTGCATCCACAAAAGAAACCATGCTTTGGGAAATGAGAGTATCAGGGTAAGACCGCCTTTTATCATTAGTTGTTGTACTGTATGCATTAGTTAGCTTTTCAGAAAGTCAGCGAAGTGCGTTTGTAACCTCGGCCGGACAATCAGCCATTTATCTCTACAAAGCCCCAAAAAGAATATTGTAACAGTTTTTCACTCCGTAAAGGTACCAAGGCTTGGTGTTTTCTGAATTTTCCACAAATGAGGACAAAAGAATAACTGCGGTGAATCTTCAGTAATGACATGGCACCGTAAAATGCTTGGATACATTTTGTGAAAACTGGGAGCATCGAAGGCGAACTGCGCTCAAACAGAGCGGTTTAAAAAACAAGACAGCAGATATTTGGGAATATAGGACAAATGTAAATGGAACGGTTAGCAGTCGAATGGTTTTTCCGTGAGTATTTTGAAACAATCAGAAGGTTTTGAAATATAATAATACACCACTTTGGCTTCTTTACGGGACTTTTAATGGCACTTTAATTGATCATGGCAACTTGTTGACAACTTCCAATTAGAGATAATTTATTCATAAAATCGTTTTTCTTTTCTTGTCTAGGAGACAGCTTTTTTCGCAGAACTGTTTGTAATTAAAAGAACTCAAAGAGATGCACTTATGGGAATATCAATAACTAAAATTTTGTGAAATTGTCGATTTTGGGGTATACTGATACCTTAAGTGTTTCTTATGTATCATAGTGTTTAACAATGTTAGTGGTGCATCAATAAGCATGCAAGCTTCTACCCGACATGTATCTTAGCTACATTGTATCAGCAGGCTTACAATGGACTGATTGGGTAAATGAATGATTTGCTGTACAATAGATTAGAACAATAATATTATAATATTATTCTGTATGTTTTGTTGTCAAGCATTTGTGTTCATTGTTTAGCAAATGTTGTGTCATCTGAATGAAGTGAAAGCCTCATTCACTGTTTGCTTGTTACAGTTTATGTATGATATTTTAGTCAAAGAAAATGCAAGTGATTAGTGCAACATTTACCGTATCAGTTAAAATCGTCACTGTTTTAAACATGTACAGCTGTACCATGTTACAAAAAATACAGGTCTGGATGAAATTAAAGGAGAACATTCTATATCACATGCATCATATTAAGCCTATTTTGTGACTTTAGTTGCTTGCATGATGGGAAGGTTTAGTGGACACAGAAAAGCATACAGTCATGTACACTGATATAACTGACCATTTACTTTATATATTACAAGCTACAACATACATGTAGTCTCTTGGGGTTTTACAGAGGCTTGTCTACTTGTAGTCCAATAGATACATATTATCATAATAATTATTATGATATTCAAGAGCAAAATGTCTTGTTCACAACATTCTGTAAATTTGGGTTGTGTATCATTTACACAGAAAAATTTTCTCCTCAACGATTTGTGCAAATGGTTAGCAAAAATGCTTGATGGTAAGTTCTGTTCAGATTGGCCACATACCAAATAACTCAAAACACTCTACAGTTTATCCTGATAATAGAGAGGTTAAACATGACGTTTATGGCAAACGGCAAACAGCAAAAAATGAAACTTTTGTCGTCTGTCTTCAGCCCTCTGTACAGTAGAATCAAAATAATTGTATTTGCAGTAAATAGTAAGAGACGCTTTTCTATTTTTGTACCATTTATTAAAAGATTACAAGAAAAGAATAGAAAATGAGAGGTGACCTTTGCTGTCCGCAGTCTGCCGGCTGTACGTCATGCTTAAACTCTCTAACAATTCCAAGATGGTGGTGAAGAAGTTTCACAACAATTAGATATTAGGTAGTCTGACAGTTCATTAACAGTAAATAAATCACCTTATTTAGTGTCAGTCTTGATTTCTGGTGGTGGACATTTTTCAAAACAGCTAGCATTTCAGTGTGTTTTAGTCCAGGTTGTAGTGGTATGATATGTACCAATATGTTTTATATTTCAATGAATAAGAGACAGTCATATCTATGGTGAGTTGGTTGAAGCTATGATGGTGAGCTACAAATTGTGCATCAGTTATCTGCTGGCTAAATGAAGTAGAAAGTGTGCTAGCTTAATTGGTTTTGAAGGAAAGCATTAAAGTCTGATGGAGTCAGTTTGCCAAGACAATCCACCCTGCACTCAAATACTTTTATTAAAATTCTTGGGTCGTCATTGTCATTATTCGTTCGACTGTATAATTGTTTAACAATTACTTAATATAATTACTTTTTATTATTATTAAATAACTATTATGGGTATAGCCAGGAATAATCCAGTATATGTAACATTAACTGCTGCCCCTGAAAATTAGAATAGATGAAAAAGATGAAGATATAAATAAAAAATAATTTGGAAGATATCAGAAATAGGGCACATCCCTTTTTGGTTGACCCAGGCCTAGCAGGACAAGAGTCTTGAGTGAGAGCAAACACACAGATAACTCTGATCAACTCTGTTTCCAACAAATCTAAGATATTGAATAGATTATTTACCTGCATTTCGATTCCATTTGGGTGACAACAATGGTCACCAAATGTTACACAGCTTTTAAGATTCTCAGTTTTGGTATCATGGTTAGATTTTTTAAACTTCATGTCTTGTTTTGCTGATGAATCTGGGTCTATATGTGTAACACACGAGCGACGATAATCAGCAACAAAGTACAGATAGGAGCAACTTCAGAATACCCCCCCCCCCCCCACTCACACCCTCCTTAAATCTACTGCTACTGTGGTCCGCGGTCTGCAGTCGGCTAGCAAGGTTATTTGTATGTACTAAGTGTAATAAACTGAATTGCTACTGTGGTCCACAGTCCCGTAGTCGATGAATAAGTATTAAACTAATAAGTGTTAAACTCAAGTGCTACCATGGTCCACAGTCCTGTAGTAAATGAATAAGTATTAAACGAAGTGTTAAACTGAAGTGCTACCGCAGTCTGCTGTCCAGCAGAAGATGAAAGAATGAGGTATATTCATGGTTTTTATATACAGTTTATTATGTAAATTATGTCGACTGCGGGACTGCGGTAGCAGGATTTTGAGTGGTATTTCAGTGGCAGGGTATTCTGAAGTTTATAGCCTACAGATTTCAGTCCACTTTATGCATTTCAGGATATCATCTGTTACTGATATTATTTGACTTAATTAGGGCCATTATGGAACTTTTTCATAACATTGTAAAAATTACTGAATGGAGCTTTATAGCAATTGTCACGCAGGGATTGTAAACCTGGCAAATATTTCTGGACTCAGTCTGAAACAGACGTTAGTTTAGTTCTGGGTCATTTCGATTTGACGTGTGGGCTGTATGTTTAAAGAAAGCAAATTCAAACAATTAAAGAAAGCAATATTTACTCACCAGAAATTGCAAAAGCTGGAAGTCTAAATCCACAATGGCTGCCTTGAGAAGGAGTTTCCACTCATTGAGCCTGTAATGACCGTAATAGAGGCCGACGAATCCGACGAGTATCTCAAAACAGTTTGGGCTCCACAAATTCTAAACTTCTTCAACATTTCTAACCAAATTCACTCCATGTATCAGCTAATACACTATACATCCCATCTGGCGTGGACAACATTCGTAAAAATATGGCTGCCTTCTAGGGCGCGTAACACGAGATGGAAGGAAGGGTAGGTACACGAGCTCATTTTCGGAGAAAACAATATTTAAATATATATATCTATAGATATGTTTTGGACTAATTTTATTTACTGAATGCCTACATTTAAGAATAAAAATTCTCTCTCAATGTTTTGCAATCATCCAGAAAGTGATGTTTGCTATTCGTTGGAAGTTGACTACTTGATCAGCCGTTTGCTCATTCCAACCAATTTGTTACGTCACTTCCGCTATTTTTGCTAACAGCGTCACATCTGTGTACGCAGATTTCTACTAACGCTGCTTACCCTCTCTCCACAAAAAACTCATCCATTGCTTCGCAATGAATGAGTTAAAAGGAAGCTTTCGATAAAGATCTCATTTCCACTAACCAACAAATTGTCAAGAGCACTATTTAATGACCTTATAGTCAAACAAGAATTGCCGGCTGCTGCTACTAATCTCATCATCCCCACTCCTAGAACTTCGTGTATTTACTTTTTACCTAAAATTCACAAACCTAATGTCAACCCAGGCTGACCTATCGTCTAAGCGAGTAGTTGCTCTTATAACCAAACTCATTTCCAGCTATTTAGACAAAATTATGGTACCTACATGTATTGTCAGATCTTTACCATCATACGTTAAAGACATGCAGTCGACACCCACTTCAAACTTTTCGCGATTTCAATTTCCTGGGCGAAGATAAACTTATTTTTCATATGGACATTACATCTCTTTACACCGTCATTCCTAGTGGCGAAGGTCTTCTAGCCCTGAAACATTAATTTTTTTCGATTTATGCACTGTTAAAGTGCCTATGAAATGAAATTTGCGCCTACTTTTTTATTTTAAAATATTGAAGTCAATGATCCTCTGATTTGTAATTTTCGAGTTTGGGCTTCTGATAAGCGCGTATGAATTTTTCCTCGAGCTTCAAAGTTGGCCAATTCGTGTCAAAATGTGCAACATTCCGCACGCGGTCAAAATATGCAAATTAGCACGGTTTGACGTCACAAGGTAGGTAAAACCTTCAAGTCATCATAGCATCTGAGAGGAATAAGCGAAGGAGTGAAAAGTTTCTCGTTTCTGGAGGCCCTGTTTTAGTGAGCTGCCAAACACCACTTACACGGAAGGCACTGTCTTGCTTATATTTTTGAAAGACGAAGTCAGAAGGGCACATTGTCAGCGATTTCTTCAGATACACCGGCCCAACTGCAAAGCGACGAATGCGTCCGTGTTGTTCCCTTCATTTCGAACAAAGTTTCCATCAACGGCTTTTAAACAGTAGAGATCCTCTGCAATGGAGATGTCTTAATAAAGATTTAGTGGCGGCACTCTCGAGTCTTCACACGAACAGGACCAAACTGAAAGGGAGCAAAGATTTCAATTGAAATAACATTGGCCTCACATCATTAATTGTGATTTGTGTGATTTTGCAGGCAGGCATGATTTCGGCTGATGATTTCTTGCAGACTTGTTATCAGGACATGTTAGCACAATAATCCTAATGCAAGAATGCGATAGCAAATAATAGGGAAATTTGTTTCAACAGAGCTTTTATAATAACTCAGAGCCGAAAAAGTTGCCTCGGGTTGCTTCAAGGCGTCTTGTTTACTCTTGATAATGTTGATATAGCTAGGATGTACGGAGGGAAAGAGAGAGAAAGCGGAAAAAAAACAGCCCTCCCTGGTAGGATCAGGAAAATAGTACACTGCATTTGAATCGTGTTTGGTTTGCCTTAAAAACCGATAAACCACATTTATCACTGAAGATGATAAAAGCCATTCGAGCCAAGCCGTTCTGTTAGCACAATGTCTGTTGCATGACAGTTTCGCAATACAAATTGGGAGTCCCGTTGCAGAACCAGACACATTCGAATATACTGAGGACATTGTATCGACAAACAGTAAACAAGACGACTTGAAGCAATCCGTGGTATAACACAGAATTCTTTTACTTTTCGGCCTGAGTTTTTGAGACACCAAACAAGCGGGCAAGTATTTATCATGAACGAGCGTGTGAACGAGAGTATCTCCCAGAGAATTGTCAACGCAACTAGAACTGGTAATGAATTCGATAAAACAACAAGAACTGACAATGGATTTAATAAAATAATGAGAACTGGCAATATAGTAATTATGTATATTCTCCCCTCCAAGAAGAAAAGGGAAATACTGTTTGATGCAACTAGAACATGCGTTTGGTTGAAACTTGATGTTTGCAGCATGTATGAGAGATTTGCAACACAACTGTGACCGAAGTGATTTAATAAATCATCAAAGAAATCAGGTTAAATCAGGTTAAATGTTTTGCCTAGGCAAACAGCCCTTTCACCTTTTTCTTACATTGAAGGCATGACAGATTATGGTTTATCAATTTAAGACTCTATCCTTGTTTCTAAGATGGCAAGGCGTATACCGTCTTTGTCGTCCACGTCTTCTTGAGGGGGGTGTTGGGATTATCGGTTTTGCGGGTTTGGCCAATTTTTGGTTCGGTTTTTCGGTTTTCGCTCTTAAAAACTGCGGTTTTTCGGTTTTGGTGTTTCGTGCGGTTTGCGGATTTTCTCCAATTTAGCCTTTGGTTTTCGGTTTTTGTCAACAACGATGGCGGTTTTTCGGATTCTTCTGCCCAATTCATTTACGGTTTTTCTGGTTTTGCCAAGGATTTCACACCTTGCAGTCACGCTAAAACTGTAATTCCGAGGGACCACTTACAATTAGAGGAATGCATGACAAGCCTAGTCTCTTTAGCAGCCGTTATTTGGGTCGTAATCTGCTGCCAAGCAACCCGGAGGATCGAGGTATGTGGGTAAATTTTTGCCCTAAGTAATTCATGCATCCCTTCCAGATATTATAGTGATACATATGCTATGCTACGTTGTAAATACACTATCATAAGGGATACACCAAGTACTTACCATTAATTTTTTGCTGGGTATGTGACGCTGGCCTCTCAGAGCCCCTACCCCATTCTAGTCTATTCTGTAGTCAATAACAGGTTCCATCTCAGTAACTTTTAGGCAATTAATATGGAATTCTCGCGATCCCAACTGAACTTAGTCACTTTCTATTTAAGTATACACCTTACATTGAATAAAAAAGCTCAGTGAGTGCTAAATTTGTAGGAAATACAGTGACTCGAAGTGAAGCAATAGAAATTTACACACCTCATGACGTCACTTAAGTTCCAGGTCTCGGAAAACGAAAATTGCATTTTTTGCCAACTTTGGAAGGATAAAAAATATTTTGCACGCCGGACCAGAGCTTAAATTCGAAAATTATGAATCAGTGCAACATCAACTTCAATTTCCTGGAATGAAAAAGGGGGCTAAAATTTCATTTCATAGGCACTTTAAGGAACCAAGCTCGGAAACACTGCTCTGCCTGGCTGAACTACAGTACCGCTCAGAACCAAGCGAACATCGAACATCGAAAGTGAATGCATTGGTATGTATGAGCTTGATTATTGTTTGCTCTTTTTGTTGCTGTGTGAAAGGAAGTTAACAACCTTAACATTCGGTATGAATATGATGTGTTTTCAAGGAGCAGACAAGTTCAGAATTTTTATATCTTCAGATCGATATCGCATCTAGACACCTAGCAACCGGGAAGTGTTTTCGAAAACCAAAATACCCAGCAGTCTGAAATTATCACAGAATTTCAACACAAAAAGTTATAATGTCATACACTTCGAGAGTACTCGATATTTGTTTTTAAATATACCAAGTGAAATAATCTTTTGCTTTTGTAGTGCATGAATTCTCTTTAGCTTCCGCATACTATAAAAATCTTGACTCATGGGCACAGCTGTTGTTCAAAAATTTGTTTTAATTCACACAATGTTGCTTTAAGGACGGTGCCTACTTTTGTTAGTGCGCACACATTTTGTGTATCACCCAAGCCATGGTTTAAGCGCACATGCTGGGGTTGACATTGACGCAATCAACTCTCACATTTCACCCTCACAACCACGCAGCAAACTCCATCATTCTAAAAAGCTTTAAATTACTTCAAATTGATCCTGACACTAGTGGAATCTTTTTGCAACCTCCTTTAATTTCATTCAAATGCCGAAAAAGCATACTTGGGAAACTTTTTAGTCAGAAGTGCATTCCAAACGAGTGACCAACCTGGAACTTTTAAATGCACGTGTGCACGATGCAAAACATGTCCTTTCATTTGTAACATTGAGAAAGGGAAGGGACCCATGCAAGCAATCCATAATATCACCGATCATTTTACCTGTACCTCAGTCAATGGTGTCTGACATTTGCAGACTGCAGACTGTAGACTACAGATTACAGAACTGCATACAGTGGGCCTCAGACGGTAGATTATAAGAGGCATTAACTGAGGACCGGTGGCCGCAAATCGTGAAGACCGTGGAGCTTAATCCGACACAAATCCTTGTCGTGTTGAAATTAAGACTCTTTGACTAAGTAAAAGACGATATGGATATGCGTTGACAGTGAAACCCTCACATTTACTCTATTTTCTGTTTTGAATGCAAGACGAGATGTAACAGAGCATTTCCAGTCCTGTTCTTTTAACAAACCATGTACTGCATCAATAAAATATTGGTGCCGACCAGGGCGATTAAACATGCGTGGATGTACATGTACATGTAATAAAGTGGCAATTAAGTGAACTTCATGTCCTGCAATTTTGGTCTGATATCATACTTGTAATAGACCTTTTACATGCCGCGCGTGGACTGGTCACTGGAGGTATAGGTCCGCCATCTTGAAAAAGAGAAAGGTGAGACAGGTCGGCCATGGTTAAGCACTGTTGTGTTCCTCTCTGCGATTCGAAGTCATCCAGGGAAAAAGAACTATCCTTTTATCGCTTTTCAAAATGCGAGTCGAAAAAGAAGAAATGGAAGGTAAAAATACGTCGTGATAAAGGGGAATTGTGTACTTTAACTGAGCACACTCGAGTGTGTTCTCTTCATTTACGGGTGATGATCACCTCACGACAGTTGGTGGGCTTAAATTATTTCATATCAATCAAAAAAGAGACACGCTTGGGGTGAAGTATTGTTCTTTCATAAAAAGCAAACCCGGGGTGGAAGGGAGAGGGTGCGAAATTACGTTGCTAAACTAGCGGGACGAAGCACAAGGTAAGGACCGGTAAGGAAACTCCGAAGGTCTGATGTAATCGATCGCGCAATAATTAACTACTTTGATCCTTGATCAAAACAATACGATTATTTCATGTCAATCAATAAAGACACGCGTTTGGGCTGAAATATTTTTTTCACAGTAGAAAAGCACCACTACAGCCAAAGCTCTGTTGGGTATTGTACCCTCAGGTTGTGTTACGTTTGTATCTCAGTTGTATACTGGAGGCATATCAGACAAGGAAATCACCAAACAGTCTGGAATTCTCACATTGCTTGAAAGAAGGGACAATGTGATGGCTGATAGAGGTTTTGTAATAAATGACCTACTAGAGCCTCTAGGAGGTACTCTTAATATTCCTCCTTTCCTCAATAATCTGGGACAGTTTTGAGAGGATCAAGTAAAAGCGACTCAGGAAATTGCAAATTTGAGAATACATGTTGAGAGAGAGCGATAAGCAGAATTAAGACGTTTAAAATCCTATAAAATGTATTTCCAATTAATCAGGCTGATCTACCTAATCAGATCTTGACAGTCTGCACTTTTGGTCAATTTTCAGTCACCAATCATCGCACAATAACTAATAATTACAAGTGTTAGCTAAATGCAAGATACATACAGATGTCCAGACATTGGCTGTGTAAATGTAAACTTGTCAATGAAAATACAACAATGCAGAAACAACCAGCAGCCAATAAAAGACAAAAATTGTTTCAAAGGCCTTATTTCACAGCATAAAACATTTCACACAAAATAATGGCTTGGTATGATGTCATTAATAACAGAAAAGTTGGGATCCTTTCATTGTGAAAGGCAGAGTGATGCACCTCTTGTTGATTCCTTTCCCACCGATGGCTTTGAAAAATTTAGCTGCATCCAGCGTTGCGGATCGATTTTTGTACCTCTAGGTACATGCCATTGCTGGGCTTTCAAGTACAAGCACCATCCTCCTCCTTCATAGAACTCGACTCCGCGTAGGCCGTAAAGCCGAGAGATGATGACAATATCCCTGCCCGGCTTTGCAAGAACATCTTCTAAACACCGTGTTCGATCCTGAGTCGCCGAATTCCAAGATCATTTTTATCTCATGCGGCTTTCCCGATTTAGACATCGAGCGATAGCATTTTCCTTTCATAACACAACATTCATCTTGGTGAAATGTGATAAAAAGATCGTGAACGTAATCTTCCACGAAAAACGCCTGAATCCTCTGATTCGATTTCTTTTCCTTGATAAACTCCTCTAAGTAGTTTTGGGTTAAAGTTTTACAAGTTTCTTCACTGTAAGGTGTCATTTCAGCTGGCGATCAAAGGTCAACACAAGTGCAAATTAGCCATGTGCCATATCAAAGATGGCGGTTGCATACCTCCAGTGACCAGTCCCCGCGCGGCATGCAAAAGGTCTATTTCATATCGAACTAGAGCTGCGAGCACGTTCAATTTTGATTTTCAGAGCAAACTGCACTCCACTCAGTTCAGTTACTCTTAAAATCGTTCACCGCAGTAGCACAAGTGTTAACAGCTTCATAATCAATAAAGGTTTTCCTCCGGTAACGGGGACTTCAACAAAGTTGACATCCCCTGAGCTCTGGTGTGTTTGACCAATCAGAGTGCAACCAACATATTAAATTTTTGTGTAAAAAGGACGGCTTTTGTGAAATACACAGGCGTTTGATTGTTGAAATATAAAGCAAAAACTTGTTCAGTACTTTTGTCTTTATGACGTTTTCTGTAATCTTATAATGAAGCAAGCATTTTGTTTTACGTTCTGCTGACATTCTGACAATGGAGTATAGCCTTGCTAGGAAGGCCCTGGCCAGCAAAACTTTAATTCTACAAATGCCATGAAATCCAGACGATCTCAAAGGATGCATTTTTACTTTTAGAATATTTATCTAGCATGAAAAACCTTTAGTTTTGAAAAGAATATGAAAACTCCCTTTACCCCATGGCTTGGGTAAGTCGGCTAGCTCGCATGGGCACCTTCCCAGCTCTGCATAAACAGTTCCTCAGAAAACCACTTCCCCTCTGTAAAATTGCTTGTGAATCCACGGTGAATGCTGATACACCACAGAAAGTAATAATGCACCAGGCATCCATATCGAAGTGAACTCATGTCTTCCATTATTATGTTCATTTCCATTTTTGTCGTATGTAAAAGATGCTACTGTGAGCTAAAGGGTCTTAATCATACCTCATTATGCTTCCTTGGTCATCTTCAAGTAAACATGAGGGTTACACTGTCAACGCAATACCCATATCACTTTTTACGTGGTCAAAGAGTCTTAATTTCAATACGACAAGGATTTGTGTTGGATTAAACTCTGCATCAATCTTCAAGATTTGCGGCCACAGGTCCTCAGTCAATGTCTCTGAGATCCACTGTATGCAATCTGTAGTCTGCAGTCTGAAGTCTGCAGTCTGCAAATGTCAGATACCCCTCAGTCAATGTCATCTGCAATATACCTTGCACTCTTTGAAAAAAGTTATACATCGGCAAAACACGGAGAAGACTAGGCAACTGATTCGGCCATGCGCACGGTGTTGGTGTACAGAGCCGTTACAAAATATGTAACGCTAAAAAACACGGTGGAGTATAAAATTTAAGGACGGCTAGAACAATCTGACAACATAAAAGGAAAGTAAATTATATGTGCATTTATCTCCTAATGAAACAATTCTTGAATATCTACTTACTTTTACTTGAAAACAAAATGAAAACACCATACATGAAATTAACGATAAAAGAGGAGTGAAGGGGTTTGAAATTTTTGAGATATTTCCGTTGAAGTTAAATTTTGAGACAAAAGTCTTGAAAATCAAGGTGCACATGAGTTGCAGAATCAAGTCCAATAAGTATTTTCACAGAAAGTCAACATCACCAGAGACAAGAATTTTGTAAAAAAATTATAACCGCGCTTTTTTAACTCTTTTCGCTCACAAAAATATTACGTAATATTTAGCAACAACGTTTTGCGAGAAAACATTATCCGGAAACAATTTAAAAGATGGTTAGGACTTGTTCCCATATCTCAAACCACCCTTGGATACCTTGTGATGCGTACACAAAGTAAATACTGATTATAGGCCTAAGCACTGAAAATACTGATTAGGGTTAGGGTTAATGCAAGGGGTTAATATGGTTAGCTTCTTCATAGCGTTCGGGTTTCTGATTAGGTACTTAAATTAAACCACACAATTGGAGTGTATTCTCCGTGGTCTAGTGGTTAGAGTGGAAGACTACTAAGCTAGCGTCCCGGGTTCAAATCCACCTCGTCTCACCGAAATTTTTTAATTTTTTTTCCCGTTAAAATTGAAGAGACTTGCACTTTGACAACATTTGTTGAGCAGAAACTAAGTCTCTGTGTCAAGAAACTTAGAAATTTCATGCGAGTCTACGTGAATAGGGAGGGGGCAGTTTGAGATTTGGAAACATTCTTTGCCTGAAGCGGGTCTAGCGTGACTTGTAATCGGAGAATTCTGTTTATGTCTGAGGAAAAAATACCTTGACCTTTCAAACGACTATCAATTTACATATGTTAAAAGGGTTATGACGAGCGCTTTAAAACATGATAAAAGGCTAAGTTTTAACTTTTTTCCCCAGAAAATTCCATCATAGCTTCTGGCAAAGTAAACACGATCTTACATTTATCACCGTCAGCGTGATCCATGGCCAGAAGTAATACCTTTATAGCGCATTGAATATTCCCTTCGAAAGTAAACAGAAACAAAAATTCCAGATTACGAAATCTTCTGTTTCGCACGCAAAACGAAAATACAGCTTAACTCTGGATAATTTCAGCCTTAGTAGCCAGCAGCTGGTACCAAATTAGATGCTTTATCCTTGCAAATGTCCTGCGCCCATCGCCGAAGGATTTTGGCCCAAGTTTGACCAAATAAACATTTTTCCCGTCGGCGGCCATTCTTTTGTCTAAACAGTTTAACTTGACAAAACCCTCCTGAGGGGGGATATGACGAAAAGAACTGAGAAATGGCCTGTAATTGGCTGATAATGACATCATCCGCGGAGGTTTGGATATAGTCACCGACATGACTAAAAAAAAAAAAAAAAAAAAAAAAAACCAAAGGCAGAGCAAGAAACCGCCCAGCCTCCGGCTGCGCGGTTTAATAAACTGATTTTCTAGCGTTACATCCATATTCTTCAACCAAAGTTTTGGTTCGAAATTCAACTTCAAACATTAGCGTTTGGTCCTGCATGTGAAAACGTTTGCATCGTTCGATTGGTTCGTTTTGTTTCCATCGTTTGGATCGTTTCTATCGTTTGCAATGTTTCTATTGTGCGTTTCATTTCTATCGTTCGTTTCATTTCTACTTTGAGTACATGTATCGTTTAGAACAAGGAATACAGAAAAGTTAATTAATTTGTTGCATTTATGACATTCACCCATGAGGTATACCCCAGAATTTGCATACATACTTGACAGTTTGGCACAGTTTAGGCACAACTTTGGCGCATTAATTATATGTCCAACGAATGCACATTTTTACATATTTTAGGAAGAACAAATTGAGTTTCTTCCAACGCGTAGATAATTTTAATTGATGAAGATAATGTTCAACATTCGTTCAGTACAAAATGAAGACTGTAGAATGCATTGTAAAAACGTGCAAAATGTTTTAAGTAAATTTACAGCGCTTGAAAATGGTACTTGGAAGACTGACTGGTGAAGTATGTTTCTTTCCAAACTGAACCGGAACCACACTACTCTTCCTAAAATTTGCGTGACAAGCCAGTGCCATGAGAGGCTTGAATTCACTGAACTTGGGATCAGCTGAAAGTGTCGTGGTTTACAGTGCCAGCATTACACTCATGTCATGTCAACTTCTGTTACATTTAGGCGTGTTTGGGAAGAAAAATTGATTCTAAACTACACACGAAACTTTTGTAGCTTCGAATTGAAAGCTAGACGGAACCCAGACGAAACGTCTGTGTTGACTCATGTTTGTTGACTTTTGAAAAGATACAATTACAAGCTGGCCAATCACAATCTTTGATTCCCGCGGCTAGCAAAATTCCACAGTGAATGAAGCAGGTTTTTCTCCGATTTATATATATTTTTTTCTTTAAATGCTTTAACAGTTGATATATCTTATTTTTTGTGATGACATTTATTGTAGCTAATAGAGCAAATTATGTTGACTTCAGCAGAACACAGAAGAAGTTTTTCAACAAACACTTGAAATTATTGAAACTTGAAAACAGATGATTTATTTACTTTTAGCCAATTTTCGCGGCGCGAAGGGTCCCTGGAAATCCCCCGCGATGTCAACCGATGACATGGGTCTTTTGTATAATTTTGGCACAGCTTTGGCACTTTCTTGTGTACAAATTGAATAAGTAACCAGCTTTATTAATTTTCTGAACGTTAAATGGAGTGTGGTAGGTGTCATATTGTAAAATAATTCTCGCTTGATGTTTTGATTAAGAATTTACGTCTAGACAAAACGGATTAACCGTTCGAACCAAACGAACGATAGCAACTAAACGTTCCAAACGAAACGAACGATAGAAGGCAAACGAACGATAGAAACGATAGAAACGGAACGTTTGGCACGATTTACTCTGGGAAACCAAACGCACGTTAGACACGTTGTAAACGCTGCAAACGCTGTAAACGCAACAAACTCTGCACCGTTTTCGATTGAAATGTAACGCCGCCTACAAGAATTTCAGTGAGTCGTGTAAACCTTTCTCCTTGTTCCTTGCTAACCCGGCAAAAGACAGGAGAGTCAAACGGCAACACCACAAGCTGATATAACAGAGCACCTATGACTGCGATTGTTTTCGTTTTTATTCAGTCCATAACAAAAATATTTGAGTAAAAGTTGGACATTTGTCAATGATTAGCGAATGTACACCAACACCGTGCGTATGGCCATTCCGAGAACGCGACATAGAGAAAGACAACAAAAAAGCAATCAATCATTCTAAGCAATTCTAAGCCTCTCCCTACATCAAAGAAGCACCAAAAGCTGCAAAACGCTAAAACAAAAAGTTTTATTTTTCAAATTGCACTCTTAATCCGCACCATATCAACGAACGCTTTTCATTAAACTAATTAAATCTGGTTTTTTTCATGTTACCAGGCACCAACCAATAGTGTAGCTCCATCTTTCTGTTTATAAACCCCACACAACCCACAATTCTTTGATTCGCTCTGACGAAGGGCTAACACTCGAAACGTCAGCTTCCCAATCTCTTCACGGTGGCCAATTCACATTATCAACCCAGTTGATAAAACCAAATTATCCATTAATTCTTTGCCCTATTTGCAAGATCTTGGAAGTCTTCATTTCAAAACTTACTTAGTATTAACAGGACTCTTGGTAGTCTTTAGTTTCCTATTTACATGATATTTAAAAGATCACGGCAGTCTCCCTTTTCAATTTACATGATATTTACAGGATCTTAGCAGTCTCCCTTTTCAATTTGCATGATTTACATGTAATTAATTTACAGGATCTTGGCAGTCTCCCTTATTCAATTTGCATGATTTAATTTACAGGATCATGGCAGTATCCCTTTCTCAATTTACATGATATTTACAGGATCTTGGCAGTTTCCCATTTTTGATTTACCAGTGTTTCAGCCAGAAAATTTTACTTGAGGGCCAAAGTGGCCCCTGAAGACTTGTTTTAGGAGCCATTTTTTTAAGGAAAGGGGCCAATAGACAATAATTGGTAAAAAATACTTGCCAAATGCAAATGTATGGTCACCAGATACTAGTATGAAGGCCCAGTATGAAGGCCCTTGCATGTCAAAAGAACAACAAAAGAGCCCTCTGGTTAGTCTAAATATCACTGACTTGACAGTTGTAAGCTCTCAATTATTGTAAGGGTAACTCTTACAGACACCCACATTCTGCATGGACTTTTACTTGTATATGTGCCATTTAGTCATTTTTTCCCTTTTTGTGTTTTAAACACGCCCCCCACAACTAAGGCAGGGGTTGCGTTTAAAGATATTTGATCATATATCGAGGCCATATCAGGACCTGGCCAAAACAAAAAGGCCCGGTATAAAGGCCCTTGCATGTCAAAAGAACAATACAAAGACATACAGGATGTAGTCAATGATCAAGGGTTTGCATTGCATTATAGGGCGATTTCAAACAGGGTCAGCCATTTGGAAGTTTTCCAATGTGAGAGAATCAATGCGGCAGACCAAAAAGATGGATTGACTTCTTTTCTTATGTTGAGTGTTTTAGAAGCGAAGATCTCCTTTCAATATGTTTTCTAGTTTAACCACGGACTGCATGTTGCTCCGCCCACCACAATTAGCCTTTGCTATTTGTGGGCCGAGACAGGCTGTACTTTTTTATATTTAGTGTGGAAATAAATAAATAAATAAATAAATAAATTAATTAATTAATTAATTATAAATTCAGATTAAAAGAACATAAGGTGTGCGTTGTAGCTTACAGTTCTTGTTGTCACTACGTCTAGAGATTTCGAACTCACGCTCGGTTGCTTGAGACTCGAGGAGCCTGTTGAGATTTGAGTGAATGACGAGGGAGCGAGCGATCGAGCGTGAGTTCGAAATCTCTAGACGTAGTGACAACAAGAACTGTAAGCTACAACGCACACCTTATGTTCTTTTAATCTGAATTTATAATTAATTAATTAATTAATTTATTTATTTATTTATTTATTTATTTCCACACTAAATATAAAAAAGTACAGCCTGTCTCGGCCCACAAATAGCAAAGGCTAATTGTGGTGGGCGGAGCAACATGCAGTCCGTGGTTAAACTAGAAAACATATTGAAAGGAGATCTTCGCTTCTAAAACACTCAACATAAGAAAAGAAGTCAATCCATCTTTTTGGTCTGCCGCATTGATTCTCTCACATTGGAAAACTTCCAAATGGCTGACCCTGTTTGAAATCGCCCTATAATGCAATGCAAACCCTTGATCATTGACTACATCCTGTATGTCTTTGTATTGTTCTTTTGACATGCAAGGGCCTTTATACCGGGCCTTTTTGTTTTGGCCAGGTCCTGATATGGCCTCGATATATGATCAAATATCTTTAAACGCAACCCCTGCCTTAGTTGTGGGGGGCGTGTTTAAAACACAAAAAGGGAAAAAATGACTAAATGGCACATATACAAGTAAAAGTCCATGCAGAATGTGGGTGTCTGTAAGAGTTACCCTTACAATAATTGAGAGCTTACAACTGTCAAGTCAGTGATATTTAGACTAACCAGAGGGCTCTTTTGTTGTTCTTTTGACATGCAAGGGCCTTCATACTGGGCCTTCATACTAGTATCTGGTGACCATACATTTGCATTTGGCAAGTATTTTTTACCAATTATTGTCTATTGGCCCCTTTCCTTAAAAAAATGGCTCCTAAAACAAGTCTTCAGGGGCCACTTTGGCCCTCAAGTAAAATTTTCTGGCTGAAACACTGGTAAATCAAAAATGGGAAACTGCCAAGATCCTGTAAATATCATGTAAATTGAGAAAGGGATACTGCCATGATCCTGTAAATTAAATCATGCAAATTGAATAAGGGAGACTGCCAAGATCCTGTAAATTAATTACATGTAAATCATGCAAATTGAAAAGGGAGACTGCTAAGATCCTGTAAATATCATGTAAATTGAAAAGGGAGACTGCCGTGATCTTTTAAATATCATGTAAATAGGAAACTAAAGACTACCAAGAGTCCTGTTAATACTAAGTAAGTTTTGAAATGAAGACTTCCAAGATCTTGCAAATAGGGCAAAGAATTAATGGATAATTTGGTTTTATCAACTGGGTTGATAATGTGAATTGGCCACCGTGAAGAGATTGGGAAGCTGACGTTTCGAGTGTTAGCCCTTCGTCAGAGCGAATCAAAGAATTGTGGGTTGTGTGGGGTTTATAAACAGAAAGATGGAGCTACACTATTGGTTGGTGCCTGGTAACATGAAAAAAACCAGATTTAATTAGTTTAATGAAAAGCGTTCGTTGATATGGTGCGGATTAAGAGTGCAATTTGAAAAATAAAACTTTTTGTTTTAGCGTTTTGCAGCTTTTGGTGCTTCTTTGATGTAGGGAGAGGCTTAGAATTGCTTAGAATGATTGATTGCTTTTTTGTTGTCTTTCTCTATGTCGCGTTCTCGGAATGGCCATACGCACGGTGTTGGTGTACATTCGCTAATCATTGACAAATGTCCAACTTTTACTCAAATATTTTTGTTATGGACTGAATAAAAACGAAAACAATCGCAGTCATAGGTGCTCTGTTATATCAGCTTGTGGTGTTGCCGTTTGACTCTCCTGTCTTTTGCCGGGTTAGCAAGGAACAAGGAGAAAGGTTTACACGACTCACTGAAATTCTTGTAGGCGGCGTTACATTTCAATCGAAAACGGTGCAGAGTTTGTTGCGTTTACAGCGTTTGCAGCGTTTACAACGTGTCTAACGTGCGTTTGGTTTCCCAGAGTAAATCGTGCCAAACGTTCCGTTTCTATCGTTTCTATCGTTCGTTTGCCTTCTATCGTTCGTTTCGTTTGGAACGTTTAGTTGCTATCGTTCGTTTGGTTCGAACGGTTAATCCGTTTTGTCTAGACGTAAATTCTTAATCAAAACATCAAGCGAGAATTATTTTACAATATGACACCTACCACACTCCATTTAACGTTCAGAAAATTAATAAAGCTGGTTACTTATTCAATTTGTACACAAGAAAGTGCCAAAGCTGTGCCAAAATTATACAAAAGACCCATGTCATCGGTTGACATCGCGGGGGATTTCCAGGGACCCTTCGCGCCGCGAAAATTGGCTAAAAGTAAATAAATCATCTGTTTTCAAGTTTCAATAATTTCAAGTGTTTGTTGAAAAACTTCTTCTGTGTTCTGCTGAAGTCAACATAATTTGCTCTATTAGCTACAATAAATGTCATCACAAAAAATAAGATATATCAACTGTTAAAGCATTTAAAGAAAAAAATATATATAAATCGGAGAAAAACCTGCTTCATTCACTGTGGAATTTTGCTAGCCGCGGGAATCAAAGATTGTGATTGGCCAGCTTGTAATTGTATCTTTTCAAAAGTCAACAAACATGAGTCAACACAGACGTTTCGTCTGGGTTCCGTCTAGCTTTCAATTCGAAGCTACAAAAGTTTCGTGTGTAGTTTAGAATCAATTTTTCTTCCCAAACACGCCTAAATGTAACAGAAGTTGACATGACATGAGTGTAATGCTGGCACTGTAAACCACGACACTTTCAGCTGATCCCAAGTTCAGTGAATTCAAGCCTCTCATGGCACTGGCTTGTCACGCAAATTTTAGGAAGAGTAGTGTGGTTCCGGTTCAGTTTGGAAAGAAACATACTTCACCAGTCAGTCTTCCAAGTACCATTTTCAAGCGCTGTAAATTTACTTAAAACATTTTGCACGTTTTTACAATGCATTCTACAGTCTTCATTTTGTACTGAACGAATGTTGAACATTATCTTCATCAATTAAAATTATCTACGCGTTGGAAGAAACTCAATTTGTTCTTCCTAAAATATGTAAAAATGTGCATTCGTTGGACATATAATTAATGCGCCAAAGTTGTGCCTAAACTGTGCCAAACTGTCAAGTATGTATGCAAATTCTGGGGGTATACCTCATGGGTGAATGTCATAAATGCAACAAATTAATTAACTTTTCTGTATTCCTTGTTCTAAACGATACATGTACTCAAAGTAGAAATGAAACGAACGATAGAAATGAAACGCACAATAGAAACATTGCAAACGATAGAAACGATCCAAACGATGGAAACAAAACGAACCAATCGAACGATGCAAACGTTTTCACATGCAGGACCAAACGCTAATGTTTGAAGTTGAATTTCGAACCAAAACTTTGGTTGAAGAATATGGATGTAACGCTAGAAAATCAGTTTTATTAAACCGCGCAGCCGGAGGCTGGGCGGTTTCTTGCTCTGCCTTTGGTTTTTTTTTTTTTTTTTTTTTTTTTTAGTCATGTCGGTGACTATATCCAAACCTCCGCGGATGATGTCATTATCAGCCAATTACAGGCCATTTCTCAGTTCTTTTCGTCATATCCCCCCTCAGGAGGGTTTTGTCAAGTTAGCGAATTAACTGTTTAGACAAAAGAATGGCCGCCGACGGGAAAAATGTTTATTTGGTCAAACTTGGGCCAAAATCCTTCGGCGATGGGCGCAGGACATTTGCAAGGATAAAGCATCTAATTTGGTACCAGCTGCTGGCTACTAAGGCTGAAATTATCCAGAGTTAAGCTGTATTTTCGTTTGCGTGCGAAACAGAAGATTTCGTAATCTGGAATTTTTGTTTCTGTTTACGTTCGAAGGGAATATTCAATGCGCTATAAAGGTATTACTTCTGGCCATGGATCACGCTGACGGTGATAAATGTAAGATCGTGTTTACTTCGCCAGAAGCTATGATGGAATTTTCTGGGGAAAAAAGTTAAAACTTAGCCTTTTATCATGTTTTAATAGCGCTCGTCATAAACCCTTTTAACATATGTAAATTGATAGTCGTTTGCAAGGTCAAGGTATTTTTTCCTCAGACATAAACAGAATTCTCCGATTACAAGTCACGCTAGACCCGCTTCAGGCAAAGAATGTTTCCATATCTCAAACTGCCCTCTCCCTATTCACGTAGACTCGCATGAAATTTCTAAGTTTCTTGACACAGAGACTTAGTTTCTGCTCAACAAATGTTGTCAAAGTGCAAGTCTCTTCAATTTTAAAGGGAAAAAAAATTAAAAAATTTCGTTGAGACGAGGTGGATTTGAACCGGGACGCTAGCTCGGCAGTCTTCCACTCTAACCACTAGACCACGGAGAATACACTACAATTGTGTGGTTTAATTTAAGTACCTAATCAGAAACCCGAACGCTATAAAGAAGCTAACCATATTAACCCCTTGCATTAACCCTAACCCTAATCAGTATTTTCAGTGCTTAGGCCTATAATCAGTATTTACTTTGTGTACGCATCACAAGGTATCCAAGGGTGGTTTGAGATATGGGAACAAGTCCTAACCATCTTTTAAATTGTTTCCGGATAATGTTTTCTCGCAAAACGTTGTTGCTAAATATTACGTAATATTTTTGTGAGCGAAAAGAGTTAAAAAAGCGCGGTTATAATTTTTTTAAAAATTCTTGTCTCTGGTGATGTTGACTTTCTGTGAAAATACTTATTGGACTTGATTCTGCAACTCATGTGCACCTTGATTTTCAAGACTTTTGTCTCAAAATTTAACTTCAACGGAAATATCTCAAAAATTTCAAACCCCTTCACTCCTCTTTTATCGTTAATTTCATGTATGGTGTTTTCATTTTGTTTTCAAGTAAAAGTAAGTAGATATTCAAGAATTGTTTCATTAGGAGATAAATGCACATATAATTTACTTTCCTTTTATGTTGTCAGATTGTTCTAGCCGTCCTTAAATTTTATACTCCACCGTGTTTTTTAGCGTTACATATTTTGTAACGGCTCTGTACACCAACACCGTGCGCATGGCCGAATCAGTTGCCTAGTCTTCTCCGTGTTTTGCCGATGTATAACTTTTTTCAAAGAGTGCAAGGTATATTGCAGATGACATTGACTGAGGGGTATCTGACATTTGCAGACTGCAGACTTCAGACTGCAGACTACAGATTGCATACAGTGGATCTCAGAGACATTGACTGAGGACCTGTGGCCGCAAATCTTGAAGATTGATGCAGAGTTTAATCCAACACAAATCCTTGTCGTATTGAAATTAAGACTCTTTGACCACGTAAAAAGTGATATGGGTATTGCGTTGACAGTGTAACCCTCATGTTTACTTGAAGATGACCAAGGAAGCATAATGAGGTATGATTAAGACCCTTTAGCTCACAGTAGCATCTTTTACATACGACAAAAATGGAAATGAACATAATAATGGAAGACATGAGTTCACTTCGATATGGATGCCTGGTGCATTATTACTTTCTGTGGTGTATCAGCATTCACCGTGGATTCACAAGCAATTTTACAGAGGGGAAGTGGTTTTCTGAGGAACTGTTTATGCAGAGCTGGGAAGGTGCCCATGCGAGCTAGCCGACTTACCCAAGCCATGGGGTAAAGGGAGTTTTCATATTCTTTTCAAAACTAAAGGTTTTTCATGCTAGATAAATATTCTAAAAGTAAAAATGCATCCTTTGAGATCGTCTGGATTTCATGGCATTTGTAGAATTAAAGTTTTGCTGGCCAGGGCCTTCCTAGCAAGGCTATACTCCATGTCAGAATGTCAGCAGAACGTAAAACAAAATGCTTGCTTCATTATAAGATTACAGAAAACGTCATAAAGACAAAAGTACTGAACAAGTTTTTGCTTTATATTTCAACAATCAAACGCCTGTGTATTTCACAAAAGCCGTCCTTTTTACACAAAAATTTAATATGTTGGTTGCACTCTGATTGGTCAAACACACCAGAGCTCAGGGGATGTCAACTTTGTTGAAGTCCCCGTTACCGGAGGAAAACCTTTATTGATTATGAAGCTGTTAACACTTGTGCTACTGCGGGTGAACGATTTTAAGAGTAACTGAAACTGAGTGGAGTGCAGTTTGCTCTGAAAATCAAAATTGAACGTGCTCGCAGCTCTAGTTCGATATGAAATAGACCTTTTGCATGCCGCGCGGGGACTGGTCACTGGAGGTATGCAACCGCCATCTTTGATATGGCACATGGCTAATTTGCACTTGTGTTGACCTTTGATCGCCAGCTGAAATGACACCTTACAGTGAAGAAACTTGTAAAACTTTAACCCAAAACTACTTAGAGGAGTTTATCAAGGAAAAGAAATCGAATCAGAGGATTCAGGCGTTTTTCGTGGAAGATTACGTTCACGATCTTTTTATCACATTTCACCAAGATGAATGTTGTGTTATGAAAGGAAAATGCTATCGCTCGATGTCTAAATCGGGAAAGCCGCATGAGATAAAAATGATCTTGGAATTCGGCGACTCAGGATCGAACACGGTGTTTAGAAGATGTTCTTGCAAAGCCGGGCAGGGATATTGTCATCATCTCTCGGCTTTACGGCCTACGCGGAGTCGAGTTCTATGAAGGAGGAGGATGGTGCTTGTACTTGAAAGCCCCAGCAATGGCATGTACCTAGAGGTACAAAAATCGATCCGCAACGCTGGATGCAGCTAAATTTTTCAAAGCCATCGGTGGGAAAGGAATCAACAAGAGGTGCATCACTCTGCCTTTCACAATGAAAGGATCCCAACTTTTCTGTTATTAATGACATCATACCAAGCCATTATTTTGTGTGAAATGTTTTATGCTGTGAAATAAGGCCTTTGAAACAATTTTTGTCTTTTATTGGCTGCTGGTTGTTTCTGCATTGTTGTATTTTCATTGACAAGTTTACATTTACACAGCCAATGTCTGGACATCTGTATGTATCTTGCATTTAACTAACACTTGTAATTATTAGTTATTGTGCGATGATTGGTGACTGAAAATTGACCAAAAGTGCAGACTGTCAAGATCTGATTAGGTAGATCAGCCTGATTAATTGGAAATACATTTTATAGGATTTTAAACGTCTTAATTCTGCTTATCGCTCTCTCTCAACATGTATTCTCAAATTTGCAATTTCCTGAGTCGCTTTTACTTGATCCTCTCAAAACTGTCCCAGATTATTGAGGAAAGGAGGAATATTAAGAGTACCTCCTAGAGGCTCTAGTAGGTCATTTATTACAAAACCTCTATCAGCCATCACATTGTCCCTTCTTTCAAGCAATGTGAGAATTCCAGACTGTTTGGTGATTTCCTTGTCTGATATGCCTCCAGTATACAACTGAGATACAAACGTAACACAACCTGAGGGTACAATACCCAACAGAGCTTTGGCTGTAGTGGTGCTTTTCTACTGTGAAAAAAATATTTCAGCCCAAACGCGTGTCTTTATTGATTGACATGAAATAATCGTATTGTTTTGATCAAGGATCAAAGTAGTTAATTATTGCGCGATCGATTACATCAGACCTTCGGAGTTTCCTTACCGGTCCTTACCTTGTGCTCCGTCCCGCTAGTTTAGCAACGTAATTTCGCACCCTCTCCCTTCCACCCCGGGTTTGCTTTTTATGAAAGAACAATACTTCACCCCAAGCGTGTCTCTTTTTTGATTGATATGAAATAATTTAAGCCCACCAACTGTCGTGAGGTGATCATCACCCGTAAATGAAGAGAACACACTCGAGTGTGCTCAGTTAAAGTACACAATTCCCCTTTATCACGACGTATTTTTACCTTCCATTTCTTCTTTTTCGACTCGCATTTTGAAAAGCGATAAAAGGATAGTTCTTTTTCCCTGGATGACTTCGAATCGCAGAGAGGAACACAACAGTGCTTAACCATGGCCGACCTGTCTCACCTTTCTCTTTTTCAAGATGGCGGACCTATACCTCCAGTGACCAGTCCACGCGCGGCATGTAAAAGGTCTATTACAAGTATGATATCAGACCAAAATTGCAGGACATGAAGTTCACTTAATTGCCACTTTATTACATGTACATGTACATCCACGCATGTTTAATCGCCCTGGTCGGCACCAATATTTTATTGATGCAGTACATGGTTTGTTAAAAGAACAGGACTGGAAATGCTCTGTTACATCTCGTCTTGCATTCAAAACAGAAAATAGAGTAAATGTGAGGGTTTCACTGTCAACGCATATCCATATCGTCTTTTACTTAGTCAAAGAGTCTTAATTTCAACACGACAAGGATTTGTGTCGGATTAAGCTCCACGGTCTTCACGATTTGCGGCCACCGGTCCTCAGTTAATGCCTCTTATAATCTACCGTCTGAGGCCCACTGTATGCAGTTCTGTAATCTGTAGTCTACAGTCTGCAGTCTGCAAATGTCAGACACCATTGACTGAGGTACAGGTAAAATGATCGGTGATATTATGGATTGCTTGCATGGGTCCCTTCCCTTTCTCAATGTTACAAATGAAAGGACATGTTTTGCATCGTGCACACGTGCATTTAAAAGTTCCAGGTTGGTCACTCGTTTGGAATGCACTTCTGACTAAAAAGTTTCCCAAGTATGCTTTTTCGGCATTTGAATGAAATTAAGGAGGTTGCAAAAAGATTCCACTAGTGTCAGGATCAATTTGAAGTAATTTAAAGCTTTTTAGAATGATGGAGTTTGCTGCGTGGTTGTGAGGGTGAAATGTGAGAGTTGATTGCGTCAATGTCAACCCCAGCATGTGCGCTTAAACCATGGCTTGGGTGATACACAAAATGTGTGCGCACTAACAAAAGTAGGCACCGTCCTTAAAGCAACATTGTGTGAATTAAAACAAATTTTTGAACAACAGCTGTGCCCATGAGTCAAGATTTTTATAGTATGCGGAAGCTAAAGAGAATTCATGCACTACAAAAGCAAAAGATTATTTCACTTGGTATATTTAAAAACAAATATCGAGTACTCTCGAAGTGTATGACATTATAACTTTTTGTGTTGAAATTCTGTGATAATTTCAGACTGCTGGGTATTTTGGTTTTCGAAAACACTTCCCGGTTGCTAGGTGTCTAGATGCGATATCGATCTGAAGATATAAAAATTCTGAACTTGTCTGCTCCTTGAAAACACATCATATTCATACCGAATGTTAAGGTTGTTAACTTCCTTTCACACAGCAACAAAAAGAGCAAACAATAATCAAGCTCATACATACCAATGCATTCACTTTCGATGTTCGATGTTCGCTTGGTTCTGAGCGGTACTGTAGTTCAGCCAGGCAGAGCAGTGTTTCCGAGCTTGGTTCCTTAAAGTGCCTATGAAATGAAATTTTAGCCCCCTTTTTCATTCCAGGAAATTGAAGTTGATGTTGCACTGATTCATAATTTTCGAATTTAAGCTCTGGTCCGGCGTGCAAAATATTTTTTATCCTTCCAAAGTTGGCAAAAAATGCAATTTTCGTTTTCCGAGACCTGGAACTTAAGTGACGTCATGAGGTGTGTAAATTTCTATTGCTTCACTTCGAGTCACTGTATTTCCTACAAATTTAGCACTCACTGAGCTTTTTTATTCAATGTAAGGTGTATACTTAAATAGAAAGTGACTAAGTTCAGTTGGGATCGCGAGAATTCCATATTAATTGCCTAAAAGTTACTGAGATGGAACCTGTTATTGACTACAGAATAGACTAGAATGGGGTAGGGGCTCTGAGAGGCCAGCGTCACATACCCAGCAAAAAATTAATGGTAAGTACTTGGTGTATCCCTTATGATAGTGTATTTACAACGTAGCATAGCATATGTATCACTATAATATCTGGAAGGGATGCATGAATTACTTAGGGCAAAAATTTACCCACATACCTCGATCCTCCGGGTTGCTTGGCAGCAGATTACGACCCAAATAACGGCTGCTAAAGAGACTAGGCTTGTCATGCATTCCTCTAATTGTAAGTGGTCCCTCGGAATTACAGTTTTAGCGTGACTGCAAGGTGTGAAATCCTTGGCAAAACCAGAAAAACCGTAAATGAATTGGGCAGAAGAATCCGAAAAACCGCCATCGTTGTTGACAAAAACCGAAAACCAAAGGCTAAATTGGAGAAAATCCGCAAACCGCACGAAACACCAAAACCGAAAAACCGCAGTTTTTAAGAGCGAAAACCGAAAAACCGAACCAAAAATTGGCCAAACCCGCAAAACCGATAATCCCAACACCCCCCTCAAGAAGACGTGGACGACAAAGACGGTATACGCCTTGCCATCTTAGAAACAAGGATAGAGTCTTAAATTGATAAACCATAATCTGTCATGCCTTCAATGTAAGAAAAAGGTGAAAGGGCTGTTTGCCTAGGCAAAACATTTAACCTGATTTAACCTGATTTCTTTGATGATTTATTAAATCACTTCGGTCACAGTTGTGTTGCAAATCTCTCATACATGCTGCAAACATCAAGTTTCAACCAAACGCATGTTCTAGTTGCATCAAACAGTATTTCCCTTTTCTTCTTGGAGGGGAGAATATACATAATTACTATATTGCCAGTTCTCATTATTTTATTAAATCCATTGTCAGTTCTTGTTGTTTTATCGAATTCATTACCAGTTCTAGTTGCGTTGACAATTCTCTGGGAGATACTCTCGTTCACACGCTCGTTCATGATAAATACTTGCCCGCTTGTTTGGTGTCTCAAAAACTCAGGCCGAAAAGTAAAAGAATTCTGTGTTATACCACGGATTGCTTCAAGTCGTCTTGTTTACTGTTTGTCGATACAATGTCCTCAGTATATTCGAATGTGTCTGGTTCTGCAACGGGACTCCCAATTTGTATTGCGAAACTGTCATGCAACAGACATTGTGCTAACAGAACGGCTTGGCTCGAATGGCTTTTATCATCTTCAGTGATAAATGTGGTTTATCGGTTTTTAAGGCAAACCAAACACGATTCAAATGCAGTGTACTATTTTCCTGATCCTACCAGGGAGGGCTGTTTTTTTTCCGCTTTCTCTCTCTTTCCCTCCGTACATCCTAGCTATATCAACATTATCAAGAGTAAACAAGACGCCTTGAAGCAACCCGAGGCAACTTTTTCGGCTCTGAGTTATTATAAAAGCTCTGTTGAAACAAATTTCCCTATTATTTGCTATCGCATTCTTGCATTAGGATTATTGTGCTAACATGTCCTGATAACAAGTCTGCAAGAAATCATCAGCCGAAATCATGCCTGCCTGCAAAATCACACAAATCACAATTAATGATGTGAGGCCAATGTTATTTCAATTGAAATCTTTGCTCCCTTTCAGTTTGGTCCTGTTCGTGTGAAGACTCGAGAGTGCCGCCACTAAATCTTTATTAAGACATCTCCATTGCAGAGGATCTCTACTGTTTAAAAGCCGTTGATGGAAACTTTGTTCGAAATGAAGGGAACAACACGGACGCATTCGTCGCTTTGCAGTTGGGCCGGTGTATCTGAAGAAATCGCTGACAATGTGCCCTTCTGACTTCGTCTTTCAAAAATATAAGCAAGACAGTGCCTTCCGTGTAAGTGGTGTTTGGCAGCTCACTAAAACAGGGCCTCCAGAAACGAGAAACTTTTCACTCCTTCGCTTATTCCTCTCAGATGCTATGATGACTTGAAGGTTTTACCTACCTTGTGACGTCAAACCGTGCTAATTTGCATATTTTGACCGCGTGCGGAATGTTGCACATTTTGACACGAATTGGCCAACTTTGAAGCTCGAGGAAAAATTCATACGCGCTTATCAGAAGCCCAAACTCGAAAATTACAAATCAGAGGATCATTGACTTCAATATTTTAAAATAAAAAAGTAGGCGCAAATTTCATTTCATAGGCACTTTAACAGTGCATAAATCGAAAAAAATTAATGTTTCAGGGCTAGAAGACCTTCGCCACTAGGAATGACGGTGTAAAGAGATGTAATGTCCATATGAAAAATAAGTTTATCTTCGCCCAGGAAATTGAAATCGCGAAAAGTTTGAAGTGGGTGTCGACTGCATGTCTTTAACGTATGATGGTAAAGATCTGACAATACATGTAGGTACCATAATTTTGTCTAAATAGCTGGAAATGAGTTTGGTTATAAGAGCAACTACTCGCTTAGACGATAGGTCAGCCTGGGTTGACATTAGGTTTGTGAATTTTAGGTAAAAAGTAAATACACGAAGTTCTAGGAGTGGGGATGATGAGATTAGTAGCAGCAGCCGGCAATTCTTGTTTGACTATAAGGTCATTAAATAGTGCTCTTGACAATTTGTTGGTTAGTGGAAATGAGATCTTTATCGAAAGCTTCCTTTTAACTCATTCATTGCGAAGCAATGGATGAGTTTTTGTGGAGAGAGGGTAAGCAGCGTTAGTAGAAATCTGCGTACACAGATGTGACGCTGTTAGCAAAAATAGCGGAAGTGACGTAACAAATTGGTTGGAATGAGCAAACGGCTGATCAAGTAGTCAACTTCCAACGAATAGCAAACATCACTTTCTGGATGATTGCAAAACATTGAGAGAGAATTTTTATTCTTAAATGTAGGCATTCAGTAAATAAAATTAGTCCAAAACATATCTATAGATATATATATTTAAATATTGTTTTCTCCGAAAATGAGCTCGTGTACCTACCCTTCCTTCCATCTCGTGTTACGCGCCCTAGAAGGCAGCCATATTTTTACGAATGTTGTCCACGCCAGATGGGATGTATAGTGTATTAGCTGATACATGGAGTGAATTTGGTTAGAAATGTTGAAGAAGTTTAGAATTTGTGGAGCCCAAACTGTTTTGAGATACTCGTCGGATTCGTCGGCCTCTATTACGGTCATTACAGGCTCAATGAGTGGAAACTCCTTCTCAAGGCAGCCATTGTGGATTTAGACTTCCAGCTTTTGCAATTTCTGGTGAGTAAATATTGCTTTCTTTAATTGTTTGAATTTGCTTTCTTTAAACATACAGCCCACACGTCAAATCGAAATGACCCAGAACTAAACTAACGTCTGTTTCAGACTGAGTCCAGAAATATTTGCCAGGTTTACAATCCCTGCGTGACAATTGCTATAAAGCTCCATTCAGTAATTTTTACAATGTTATGAAAAAGTTCCATAATGGCCCTAATTAAGTCAAATAATATCAGTAACAGATGATATCCTGAAATGCATAAAGTGGACTGAAATCTGTAGGCTATAAACTTCAGAATACCCTGCCACTGAAATACCACTCAAAATCCTGCTACCGCAGTCCCGCAGTCGACATAATTTACATAATAAACTGTATATAAAAACCATGAATATACCTCATTCTTTCATCTTCTGCTGGACAGCAGACTGCGGTAGCACTTCAGTTTAACACTTCGTTTAATACTTATTCATTTACTACAGGACTGTGGACCATGGTAGCACTTGAGTTTAACACTTATTAGTTTAATACTTATTCATCGACTACGGGACTGTGGACCACAGTAGCAATTCAGTTTATTACACTTAGTACATACAAATAACCTTGCTAGCCGACTGCAGACCGCGGACCACAGTAGCAGTAGATTTAAGGAGGGTGTGAGTGGGGGGGGGGGGGGTATTCTGAAGTTGCTCCTATCTGTACTTTGTTGCTGATTATCGTCGCTCGTGTGTTACACATATAGACCCAGATTCATCAGCAAAACAAGACATGAAGTTTAAAAAATCTAACCATGATACCAAAACTGAGAATCTTAAAAGCTGTGTAACATTTGGTGACCATTGTTGTCACCCAAATGGAATCGAAATGCAGGTAAATAATCTATTCAATATCTTAGATTTGTTGGAAACAGAGTTGATCAGAGTTATCTGTGTGTTTGCTCTCACTCAAGACTCTTGTCCTGCTAGGCCTGGGTCAACCAAAAAGGGATGTGCCCTATTTCTGATATCTTCCAAATTATTTTTTATTTATATCTTCATCTTTTTCATCTATTCTAATTTTCAGGGGCAGCAGTTAATGTTACATATACTGGATTATTCCTGGCTATACCCATAATAGTTATTTAATAATAATAAAAAGTAATTATATTAAGTAATTGTTAAACAATTATACAGTCGAACGAATAATGACAATGACGACCCAAGAATTTTAATAAAAGTATTTGAGTGCAGGGTGGATTGTCTTGGCAAACTGACTCCATCAGACTTTAATGCTTTCCTTCAAAAACCAATTAAGCTAGCACACTTTCTACTTCATTTAGCCAGCAGATAACTGATGCACAATTTGTAGCTCACCATCATAGCTTCAACCAACTCACCATAGATATGACTGTCTCTTATTCATTGAAATATAAAACATATTGGTACATATCATACCACTACAACCTGGACTAAAACACACTGAAATGCTAGCTGTTTTGAAAAATGTCCACCACCAGAAATCAAGACTGACACTAAATAAGGTGATTTATTTACTGTTAATGAACTGTCAGACTACCTAATATCTAATTGTTGTGAAACTTCTTCACCACCATCTTGGAATTGTTAGAGAGTTTAAGCATGACGTACAGCCGGCAGACTGCGGACAGCAAAGGTCACCTCTCATTTTCTATTCTTTTCTTGTAATCTTTTAATAAATGGTACAAAAATAGAAAAGCGTCTCTTACTATTTACTGCAAATACAATTATTTTGATTCTACTGTACAGAGGGCTGAAGACAGACGACAAAAGTTTCATTTTTTGCTGTTTGCCGTTTGCCATAAACGTCATGTTTAACCTCTCTATTATCAGGATAAACTGTAGAGTGTTTTGAGTTATTTGGTATGTGGCCAATCTGAACAGAACTTACCATCAAGCATTTTTGCTAACCATTTGCACAAATCGTTGAGGAGAAAATTTTTCTGTGTAAATGATACACAACCCAAATTTACAGAATGTTGTGAACAAGACATTTTGCTCTTGAATATCATAATAATTATTATGATAATATGTATCTATTGGACTACAAGTAGACAAGCCTCTGTAAAACCCCAAGAGACTACATGTATGTTGTAGCTTGTAATATATAAAGTAAATGGTCAGTTATATCAGTGTACATGACTGTATGCTTTTCTGTGTCCACTAAACCTTCCCATCATGCAAGCAACTAAAGTCACAAAATAGGCTTAATATGATGCATGTGATATAGAATGTTCTCCTTTAATTTCATCCAGACCTGTATTTTTTGTAACATGGTACAGCTGTACATGTTTAAAACAGTGACGATTTTAACTGATACGGTAAATGTTGCACTAATCACTTGCATTTTCTTTGACTAAAATATCATACATAAACTGTAACAAGCAAACAGTGAATGAGGCTTTCACTTCATTCAGATGACACAACATTTGCTAAACAATGAACACAAATGCTTGACAACAAAACATACAGAATAATATTATAATATTATTGTTCTAATCTATTGTACAGCAAATCATTCATTTACCCAATCAGTCCATTGTAAGCCTGCTGATACAATGTAGCTAAGATACATGTCGGGTAGAAGCTTGCATGCTTATTGATGCACCACTAACATTGTTAAACACTATGATACATAAGAAACACTTAAGGTATCAGTATACCCCAAAATCGACAATTTCACAAAATTTTAGTTATTGATATTCCCATAAGTGCATCTCTTTGAGTTCTTTTAATTACAAACAGTTCTGCGAAAAAAGCTGTCTCCTAGACAAGAAAAGAAAAACGATTTTATGAATAAATTATCTCTAATTGGAAGTTGTCAACAAGTTGCCATGATCAATTAAAGTGCCATTAAAAGTCCCGTAAAGAAGCCAAAGTGGTGTATTATTATATTTCAAAACCTTCTGATTGTTTCAAAATACTCACGGAAAAACCATTCGACTGCTAACCGTTCCATTTACATTTGTCCTATATTCCCAAATATCTGCTGTCTTGTTTTTTAAACCGCTCTGTTTGAGCGCAGTTCGCCTTCGATGCTCCCAGTTTTCACAAAATGTATCCAAGCATTTTACGGTGCCATGTCATTACTGAAGATTCACCGCAGTTATTCTTTTGTCCTCATTTGTGGAAAATTCAGAAAACACCAAGCCTTGGTACCTTTACGGAGTGAAAAACTGTTACAATATTCTTTTTGGGGCTTTGTAGAGATAAATGGCTGATTGTCCGGCCGAGGTTACAAACGCACTTCGCTGACTTTCTGAAAAGCTAACTAATGCATACAGTACAACAACTAATGATAAAAGGCGGTCTTACCCTGATACTCTCATTTCCCAAAGCATGGTTTCTTTTGTGGATGCACTGTTCAAATTTCCGTTGCTTTCTCCATCACGCTTTTTAGATCCCCTAGTTTTGGCCTTTGGCATCGTGAAGTTATTGCATCCAGTGCGTTTAAAACAGCGAGTGTAGTGGTGGAACAGAGAGCTTTGTTAGTATTTCCCGCCAGAAACAGCATTTGAGACCTCTTTGCGGGACGATTTGTAAATGCGAGCTCTATTGTCTAAGCAGGAGGAGCCCTCACTTTATCGATCAACAGGTAATTAAACCGCGCAGCCGAAGGCTGGGCGGTTTCTTGCTCTGCCTTCGGTTTTTTTTTCGTTTTGTCGGTGAGCAGACCCAAACTCCCACTCGGCCAATTGTTGTCACCGGATGATGTCATCATCAGCCAATTACAGGTCAGTTTCTCAGCTCTTTTCGTCATATCCCCCCTCAGGACCATTTTGTCAAGTTAGCAAATTAACTATTCCGACAGAACATGGCCGTCTGTGAGAAATGTTTATTTGGTCAAAATTGGGCCAAACTCCGTTGGAGATGCACATCAGGACATTTGCAAGGATAAAGAATGTAACTTAGGACCAGTTGCTGGCTACTAAGGCTGAAATTATCCAGAGTTAAGCTGTATTTTCGTTTTGCGTGGGAAACAGAAGATTTTGTAATCCGGAATTTTTGTTTCTGTTCACTTTCGAAGGGGTTATTCAATGCGCTATAAAGTTATTATGTCTGGCCATGGATCACGCTGACGGTGATAAAAGTAAGATCGTGTTTACTTCGCCAGAAGCAATGATGGAATTTTCTGGGGAAAAAAAGTTAAAACTTAGCCTTTACGCTCGTGAAAAACCCTTTTAACATATGTAAATTGATAGTCGTTTGAAAGGTCAAGGTATTTTCTCCTCAGACATAAACAAAATTCTCGGATTACAAGTAACGCTAGACCCGTTTCAAGCAGAGAATGTTTGCATATCTCAAACCGCCCTCTCCCTATTCACGTACACTCGCATGAAATTTCTAAGTTTCTTGACACAGAGACTTAGTTTCTGCTCAACAAATGTTGTTAAAGTGCAAGTCTCTTCAATTTTAAAGGAAAAAAAAATAACGTTGTGTTGGGGTGGATTTGCACCTCGCGCGTTAGCACGGCTGTCTTTCACCCTAACCACTAGACCATCGAGGAAACACTACGGATGGGTGGTTTAATTTAAGTACCAAATCGGAAAACCGAACGCTAGAAAGAAGCTAACCATTACCCCTTGCATTAACCCTAACCTTAGTCAGTATTTTCAGTGCTTAGGCCTATAATCAGTATTTACTTTGTGTACGCATCACAAGGTATCCAAGGGCGGTTTGAGATATGGGAACAAGTCTTAACCATCTTTTAAATTGTTTCTGGGTAATGTTTTCTCGCAAAACGTTGTTGCTAAATATTACGTAATGTTTTTGTGAGCGCAAGAGTTAAAAAAGCGCGGTTTTAATTTTTTTTAAAATTCTTGTTACTTTAACATGTTTTGAGATCTAATCTCCCAGCACCGGAAAAACGCCCTAAAGTACATTTTGCTTTATTTTTCAAAACTAGAATTTCAACGAGTGAGGCACACATTTCCAGTTTGTTTACAGCGAGTTTTCATCCCTTTTCGCTGAAACTTGGCGAGAACGTTGCCTGATAATGTGGCAAAAAAAACCGTGTCGGGGAATTTTTATTTTTGGCCTCCTTCGAAAGAAATGAGTATTTAAGCAAAGGTAATGCATGTTTTATAAGTACTTAAAGTTTAACTGCTACAGCGTATTAAAAACAAACCAGACACGTAATCAAAATTCCCCGACACGGTTTTTTAGTTCAAGGTGTGAAGAAAATGTAGCGCTGTCGCTCGCTTTCTCCCATTGAATTCTGACTGGAAACAACTCAATTTGTGAAACTACATACTTTTGGTAAGTGATCACTGTTTTAGTAAAGGGTTTTTATTTCTTGCCTTAAATCAAGTAATAATGTATTACTTTATTGGGGGTTTTATGAAACATGCGACGGTGAAACAGGGACTACTTGAGGTTGTCATTTGGGGTATACTGATACCTGTCATTTCATGGCTAAGAGCATGAATGAGTTGGCTAATAAGAGCTCTTTGATTGATAGAGGTCGGTCCCCAAACAACCAAAGCGCCACCTTTGTCGGCCACTTTGACAATTATGTCTCAGCTGCATTACTAAAATTTTCTAGCACCACCCTCTCTTCCAAAGGAAGGTTGGAAAGTTTGGTGTTACGATTGAAATTAAGTTTATTGCAGATGTCATGACGGCATTTGTGGATGAAAAAATCTAAAGAGGGGAACTGGCCCACTGTGGGAGTCCACTTTGATTTTCGAGTCAGAAGCATCTCGAAAATATCTTTGTCCGAGGTGTTAGAATCTCCCTCTTTATCATGGAAAAAGGCTTTAAAGTTGAACACCGAGAAGTTGTCAGGACCCAAGTGATCCGTTAATATCGCTGATCATTTTACCTGTACTTCAGTTAATGTCATCTGTTGTATGACTTGCAATCTTTGCAAAAAGTTACACAATGGTGAAACGGAGAGACAACTAGGCGATGATTCTAAGAACACCTTCACGACATAGCTAGAGAAAGACTACAAAAACACATCTTAACCGGTTGCTAGACACTTTAATCTGCCCAATAATTCTAAACAATTCTAAGCCTCTCTGTATATCAAGGAAGTTCTGAAAGCTGCAAAATGCTAAAACAAAACTTTTGTTTTTTCAAGTCACACTTTTAATCCTCACCGTATCAATGAACTCTTTTCATTAAACTAATTTATTCTGTTGTTTTTCAGGTTGCCAGGCACCTACCCAACGTAGCTCCATCTTACTGTATACATAATTATAAGCCACACACAACCCACAATTCCTCACATCTAAACGTTCACTAGACACTTAAATCTGCCCAATCATAAGCAACATATGGTAGTCTACTGCCTCTCCCTACATCAAGGAAGCACAGAAAGCAACGAAAATGCTAGAACACAAAATTTATTTTTCCAAATCGGGCACTTCTCAATCCTCACGGTATCCGACAAAAACAGTTTTCATTCACCTAATTTACTACTCGCTGTTGTTTTTCATGTTACCAGGTACCATGCATGCACCAATATTTTAGAAATAGAACTGAGCCACTAACGCACTCTCTCATTGGCCGCTAGGTGCGTTAGATGAGGAGTCTGTAACATGTACAGCACGGTTGTGACATTTCAGATTTTGAACAGGTATTTTTAAGGAATTTTTTATAAAAGCCAACAACCAGCCCTTTTTAAACTCATTCGTGGTGCCGCATGCATCCCTGGGAATTTGTCGTGGACTTTTTAATCGGCGTGGACGGAAATATAACATATTTGTAACAAGACAACGATCACTTTATGCAGAAGTTCAACCGGAAGTAAAGGTGGGGCGGAAACACAAGGCAATGCGCACCGGGGGTTCGAACCTCGGCCCTTATTTCGGTGGCCTGGATTTCAAGGCGGACTTGCTATCCACTTGGTCCATCTCAACATTCCTGCGTTGAGAGGCGTTAAGAAACGATATTTATAGTTGGGAGTGTTAACCGCTGGCCATATATGAGAACAAAACATCAGCCGGAACCCCCACAACCCATGTTCTTGTATGCGGGTTTTTACGTGATATCACAGAAATTTGCGCTCAACGGGCAAAACTCATAATAACAACATA
>JAHPZR010040962.1:22500-45000 GCA_019787425.1 Platygyra sinensis | reverse complement strand
AGAGTGAAAAATGTTACTTCTGAATATAAATTCAAATGAAATGTATCAGAGACGGGGCTGAATCGTCGAGAGGCCACTAACCAGCTGCGGTAATTTTGCTTGGCGTATAAAAAGGTTTGATATCTTTTGTCTTTTTGGGACCTTCCAGGGCATTCGTATCATTGAACTCTTCCTGTATTTGTTTCATACAGAATAACAGCCCATTTCATGCAGATCAGAAAGGCATTCGTGTTCCGGTTATTGCATTTCGCATATCGTTGATGGATTTTATTGTAAAAAAAGGTTAAATAATTAGTGGTAATGATCATAGGAGAGGTTCTTTTGCAGTAATAGCCTATGTTAAGAGACTGTGCAACTCAACATATGATTGTGGCAACTGTTCGAGCTTACACAGAAACATGAGCCTATTTCAAGGGCTGAAGATATAAACTGTCCTATCCTAAGACCTACGTACTCAAGAGCGACAGCAACCTCCTTCCCAGGCTCTCTCTCCTCTGCCTCGCTTGGGCGTTGGAAGAAAGACTCTTGGTTGCGGCTGGTCACGTGACAACCAAGAATCTGGGAGGCAAAAAATCTTTAGGCTGGGAGGGGTGGCAGAGTGTTTTGATTGTTGTTATGACGAACTTTGTGGGTTTCGAAACCTCGAGCAGCTAGGTTCCAAGTCGAATTTTTGCCCGTTAAAAATGTTACATTATTTCTGCTGTTTCCAAATATAGAAGAATAGAGCACAGACTTTTCGACTGCATGTAAGCACATGTAAAACGTCACGTACCAATTCAAAGTGAAAGCAGTGAATCAGTCTCTTGAATCTTTGAATTCGGAAGTAATTTATTTTCTTCTCTGTGCGGTATTTTGTAAGGTAAAGATGATTTCCAGGCCGTACTGCACATTCTCGAGAGTTTGTTTACGTTTTTTGTTTTTATTCATGCATGAGAATTCGTTTCGTACTCTCAGTCAATCGAATTTGAGGGACTTGACTCTGAGCATGCGCAGAGTGACGGGAAGTTCGTGAATCGCGGGCTACCTTCCCAGAGGTCGCGATTCTTTGTTTGCTTTGGAGCGCGGTCTCTGGGGACGAGAATGAGTATTTCTGTGACACGGCCGATAAGTCGAGTATCCTGACATGCATTGGACTTTATACAGCAATGCAGATTGTTTTACAGTTTCGTTGACAAAAGTCTGCGCTTATATTTCATCTGCATCATGTTTATGTAAGTTTATATGCAGACAGATCACGGCTCCTTGGCATAGTCAAGAATTATAATTGGCGAATAGGTAAATAATTACAAGTTAACGCACTCATTGCTCGTGAATTATCGGGATTTACCCGCACGAGTTCACTAACAATGAACGAGAAATTTCAATGCCGCACGAGGCCGCCGAGTACGGTGTTGAAAATTTCGAGTTCAATGAGCGTGTTAACAGTTTATTATTCAAATTGAATCCACTGAAAACAAAAATCGTCCAACTTTGAGTCAGCGGAAGCCATGAGGTTATGACAGTGGTGTGTTGAATTTACACCACGGCTATAACACCACGATAATGACGTCAAGGAGGTTGTTTCGTCACAACCCCGTGTCACGTGGTGTAAATCAACCAATCAGAAAATCGGAATTCGTACAGTGCATGAATGTTGAATAATGAAACACCTATAGTAAATAATGTGCTGTGAGGTTAATTAATGAAGGCAACATGAAACAGCGAAACAGTTTACTTCTCATTAATTCGACCGACTGGAATTGAAGCCAGAGTGCTGTTACAGTACACTGGAAATCAATTAATATGTTTCGCCTGACTTGTGTTAAGCTAGCTCAGGATAGCACTGGAGAATCTCAATGATGTAGTTGCCTGTGTGTGATTTTATGTGGCGAGGACCAGCGATGGTTGACAAAAATCATTTGTTGACTCTACCCCAATGGAAAAGTTTTCCACAGGTTTGTGTCACGTGACTTACCGCAACCAGGGTCTTTCTTCCAACGACCAGGAAAGGCAGAGAGGAGACAGCCCGAAACGAGGTTGAAGCAAAGGCAATATTAACTATGACGTAGTTTATCCAGTGTTGGTGGAATAAACGGTACCTACAATGTTTTGATTACCGTTATTATTGTTATTATTATAGTTGTAGTGGTTGTCAGTGCCAGTATGGCATAAGTCGCATGGATGAGGGCAGTCCGCCTCACATCCACACCAACAAGAATTCATAGGATCAATTCCAGGAACACCTACAGATGTCGATGGAACTGTTAAACTATTGGCCGGAAGACCTGTACTAACGCCTTGGCCTTGACTTTGACCTTGGCCTTGGCCTTGAGCTTGACCAATTCCAGGGACTACCCCAGGCGTCCCTGCTGGTGTTGCAATAGGTTGCACTTGAGGCGTTGGAGCGGACAATGGAACAGCGCTTTGGCTCTGAGTTGGGCCTGGGCCTGGAACCGTCCCTGGAGACCCCGGTAGTCTCAAATTAGGAAGGACCTCCGGACCTGGCAAGGGCGGACTTTCACCCCCTGAAGGTGCACTAGGGTTCTGAATAAGACTACTAGGGGGTGTCGGGGAAAGTGCACTAAGAAAGTTTGGTACGGTTGGTGCTAAATCCATGCTTTGGCTCCCACCGCCAGGATATGCCATGTTCTGAGTGCCTCCGGCAGGATAACCCATATGTAGGTTTCCACCAGCAAGATTTCCTATTTTAGTTTTACCATCGTCACCATATCTTACGTTCGGGTTCCAACCGGCAGGTTGATAACTACCAGCAGGATATCCCATATTTTGGTTTCTGATGACAGGATATCCCATGTTTTGATTGATAGGGGGAGGATATCTCAAGTTTGGGTTTCCATCGGCAGGATATCCCATGTTTGTACCAAGAGCCGGATACCCCATGTTTGTACCAATAGCCGGAGGCCCTATGTTTGCACCAACAGCGGATATCCCATGTTTGCACCAGCAGGCGGATATCCCATGTTTGCACAGCAGCCGGATATCCCGTGTCTGCACCAACAGCCGGATATCCCAAGTTTGGACCAACAGCTGGATACCCCATGTTTGTACCGACAGCCGGAGGTCCTACGTTCGCACCAACAGCCGGGTATCCCAGGTTTGCACCAGCAGCTGAATATCTCGTGTCTGCACCAACAGCCGGATACCCCATGTTTACGCCAGTAGCAGGATATCCCAGTGCTGGATTCCCTAATGCTGGAACCCCCGTTTGGGGATATCCTAGCTGTGGATATCCCATTGGTCGAGATGTGGCTTGGGAATAACCAAACGGTGGCAATCCTCCTTGGGCCAACAACGCACTGAGTGGAGAAGTATTAGGCATTAAAAGGTTTTGAAGCGCAGAAGGATAACCTTGTGCGGTGCTTTCGGAGGATTCTGATCCTGTTAGGCTTTTGAGTAAAGCAGCTGTTAGTAATATCTTACTTAGACTGGATTCACCCTTCTTTTCGGGTGGTGCTGTTGTGACAGGGGCGACGGGCTGTGGTGCTGGAGGTTGAACAACAGCAGGTGCCACTGCAGGCTGAGGTACCAGGGCCACAACTGGCTGGGGTTTAGGTGGCGCAGCTACAATGATTGGTCGGTTACTTTCTTCAGGATTTGACGCTTTAGTCAAGTTTATGTGAAGGTTTATGTTATGCGTTTGTGGGGCAGGCGTTGTTACTGGAACTGGTGAAGTCGGTGTCGTTCCATTAGTATAGTTTACCCTTTGCGGATCACTGGAGTAAACATTTTTTCCGTTAACTTTCACGATAACTTCTTTCGGCGAACCTTTTGCATTGACCGACTTTTCCTTTGTTTGAACTTATAATTAGTATGAAATATATACCCAAGCTTCACTGGCTTCACTGGTGTTGAGGGACTCGATAGCTCTGTAAAGGAAAATGAAACAGGTTAGATTGTGTTACTATTGTTCAGTGTAAGCTACAAGCCCCGGGGGGGGGGGGTACTTAACAAAGTTTAATACGGGGAGGCTCCGCCCCGAGGTCTAACCCCTTACCCTTTCATATACCATTTTGGCGGGAAAGGTACCCCTTTTATATACCTTTTATTGAAAGAGGGTACCCCTTTCACATACCTACTTTAGGAAGTCTTGTTCTCATTTTCATGTAGTGCTTAATAAATAAGTTGATACAGCCATAAGCGGCGTCTATTCGAAATATTATAATTAAAGCGGCCCTTGTAAATACCTAAATGACCGATTTCCCTACCCTTTTATGTACCTAAACTTGTGAAATCCCTACCCTTTCATATACCTGAAGCCTGAAAAAGGTACCCCTTTTGGGCGGAGCCTCCCCGTATAGGCCATTATAGGGAGTATCCCCCCCCGGGGTCTACAAGGCGCTATCCCACTAACTTGCGCAGCCAGACAAAATAGCTTAGTTGATTGGGTAGCCTACGGTTATTAAATATACCAGAATGATATTTCAAATCAGTTCAGTTATGGCTCAGTTGAAGATTAACGCATTTATATAATAATTTCATGCCCACGCAAGCCAGTTCGAGTCCATAAAGAGTACATAGTGAGAGGTGGTCGTTAAAAAAAGTTTTGGAAAGTCGATTCATCCTTAGATCTCTTCCTGAAAAACCTTCGATAGCCCCGAGAAAACAATCTATACTTAAGACAGGAATTATATATAGATATACTTATCCTTGTGATATAATTGTAAGACTTACCAAGCTGGTTTTTCTTTGCGATGTGCTTCTTTCGATGGGTACTCAACCTCGATTGAGTCTTGTGCCATAGTTTCAATCGGCCGCTTTGATGCCTCGTGGGCCGTTCTTTGTTCTCCGTTACGGAGCACAAAACGAGTGAGTACATAAATATACATAACCAAGCAACTCTCATCGTTTCAAATTACTAAAACGTGACTTTTTGGTGACATTGATGAAGGAAGAACCCGCGTCACAGAACATCATGTTACGACGGTTACTTGCATGGATCTTCGAAATTTAGTATGCAAACACCACCCGTTAACTAGCTGGTCGCTACATTGTCCGAATTGAACAGGTGTAACCTAATAACTTTTAACGCGACTTAAGTGCTTCTGACGGCGATTAATGCATTGTTTTGATCAATGTTATACTGTTCAATACACTTCTTGCCTCGAAATCTAGAATCAAAACATTAGAAAATTATCAAATAATCCGCTTTAGAAGGTCACCTTTTTTCTGAACTTTCTTTTAGGGCGTCAAGTACCAACCAGCTTTTTATGGACTGGATCTATTCTCGTGCAGTCAATCATCTTTAACAACCATGAATGCGGTTTTCTGTTTCATGTGTACGTTTCAAATTAGAGCATGGCATCACGCTGTGTGAAGCAATTATGCGGTTGTGAAACATGGGAGAAACAGATACAACAAGGCGGGCTTCGCCTCCACCCGCCTCTCCTGAAACCCTCCCAAAAGTAATACATTTTCTTGAAATTTCTCAGGAGGATCAGAGTAACCAAAGTAGTTAAAGTAGTTTGCCTGTGACCTACATCCATAGCTGCAGTTACACATTAGTGGTTTCGTCTTCGTTTCAGTCAAAACAAACTTGCACGAAATTAGTGCCCTTGAAAAAGAATAAGAAAAGATTAAAAGAATTCATCGAAACAAACTGGATGATTCCTATCTCTTGCAGCCTAATTTTCTTGTAAAAACAAAGCTGCTCTTCGCAGATTATAAAGCATCTTGTTTAAAGGAACTCCAAGATACGGGTTTACTAGGACCTGATTACACCTGTCGGTACTCCACTACGCTAGTTTTCTAATACAAGGTATTAATTTTTAAACGACCAATTTGTTAATTATGTACCCTAAGTAAAACAAGACTCGGAGAACAATATTTACGCCAATCTAGCCATGTTTATTCCTTAGAGATACAATATTCGCCACTCCTCTCGAAAGCTATAGAGCGGATGAGACAACCGTAAAGGTAGATGCCTTAGTTTAAAAAAGATGAACGTCAAAAGGTCAAAGACTTCGCTTGGGGAAACATGAAACGTGTCTATGCTCAGCCTGGAAGAGCATTTGTCATGTTAATTCTATCACTTTTGATCTTCATGACAACTGTACCTGTGGGAAATGGTTTCTACGACAGGAAGAAAGCTTATTTAAAGGCAAATCAACTAAGGAGGGGACCTTTCAAATGGGCTAGAGGGTCGGGCAGCGGCCGCCATCAAGATAACCAAAGTCCTTTAGATAATACAAATATTAAACGCGTGAAGGTGGCAAATGGCTTGCCGATTACAGCATGGTTTAGGAAATATACACTGGCCGACTCTGGTAGTTCAAGGTCAAAACGAGGAAAAGGTAAGGTGCAGAGTTGTTCCGAGTTAAACTTCCCAATCTTGAGGAAGATATTTGTCCAGAACAAAGCAATAGAGAACGGCGAGTTCTCGGCGAGTTCTCTTGGAAAGAAGGGTTGTTGAGCTACGTGAAATGCGAATCGATAATGAATCGTCATTGGTTCAGAATTGGTGAAAATGCAAGCTATACTGAAAAGCCGCTAAGCATAACATTGCCAACCGTGGGTCGAGGGCAAACCACCCCACGTGAACGTGAGCTGTCTTTGATTGCAGAGGGGAAAGGAAGGACGGTTTGAGGGGGGAAAGAAGGAATTGAACCACTGGCGGGGGTGGGTGGGGATTAATTTCTTTCTTCATATAAATAAGTAGTTCTTATTCAACCTATTGTGCAACCTGGCATGTTCATTTGGACAATCTTTGGACCTTGCAAAATTTATTGTACCAGCACCTTCATTTTAATGTGACGTTTACCCATTTCTGTATATAATGTGAAAAGCGTTGCACTTGGTATCATCTTGAAATTGAGGTAAAGGCAAATCTTAATTGGCACATTCTAGTGCAGTGGAGCCGTAGAACTGTGAAATTAAGAAATAACATGTACTAGGAGCCTGCAAATACCCCATATTCCTGTCACGGCGTTTTCACAGAACGATCTATTTTTAGTCTGAATTTATCTCGAATTCAGAAACCCAATGGAACTGTCAGTGACCAATTGCAATCACAAGCACGGACTAATGTTGACATGTCGAAATGATGTCCACATGTTCACGTGAGGCCGCATTGTTTTATCCTTATCGAAGCGTGCTTATGTAGACTGGAACTGGCCTATTTCGCGGGAACAGTATCTAAAAATAGACTAAAAATGCCGTTGCATTGGCTTATTATGGGAGTTGCAGGCTCCTAGTAATGGGCTCCCGCATGTGTATTAAGAAATGAACTGGTTATGCAACGCTTTTGAGTGGTATAACATGGAATATTCCACTATTCACTTGTATTATTTCGGTATACACACCAGCACTAGCCAAAAATGGTGTATTCCATGGTGTACCACTAGAGAACTATTTTATACTGTGTCACATAAAATACAGTTGCGAACATAATCCATGGGCCATACGCCCGGCGGATGATGGGAAGGTTGAATGTAATACCGTTAAATGTGCAACAGCTTTCCTATATTCCGATTTGCTGTATTTTATGGCATGCTATAAAATTTAATATGCAAGAAGATATTTTCTCAGCTATAATGGTTTTACCCGTTTTTAAACAGATTTTATTTGGAGGAGGAATAAGTTGCCCTTTGCAAGGAGGCGGGTTTGGAGTTATTACCGAGACTCAGATCCCTGGTACGACACAAAGCTTTACAGAAAGCAGATTTCCAACAATGAACCGGTGGTAGATGATGAACCCTACATTGTTCTTCCTCCTGATAACACCATCAATAGCAAACACGAAGCTTTTCTATTGGATGACGAAGGTACAACTTCAACTGCAGCACCGACAATTAAAACAACAGCTGCAATTACAACACCACCAGCACCTACCACAACACCTACAACACTGACGACCCCGACGACACCGTTAACAACACCAACTACACTTCCTCCGATAACAACCCCGCTACTGACAACTACGCTAACGACACCATTAACCACCCCATTACCGCCTACTACCAAACCGACAGAGAGGCAGGTCATAGCTATCCAGGCCGCGACTCCGTTTAAAAGAGCGCCGCCAACTGGCGCGGCTAACATTAATCTGAACTTGGAGATTGGAGAAAATGGGGAAATTGATCAGGCTGAGCAACACGAAAATGTTCCATTAACACCAACAGCGCCAAGCTCCTACCCTCTCACTTTGCCATCTCCAGAGGAATCTGAAACGCAGCCCACTCCACAGATTATATATGCACCAGTGCCAGCAGCACCGGAAACGTCTCAGCAACCTGGGATAATAATGCCACAGCCTGCTCAACCACCAACCCCAGTACAATACGCCTACGCACCCGCACCCCCACCCCCACCACCACCCCCACAATATGTTATTGCACCTCCGCCACCAGCACCGCCATCACCAGCATATGTTATTGCACCACAGCCACAACAAGCTCAGACCGCTATGATGTATCAACAACCCGTGAATCAATATCCACCTGCTCCCGCGCCCGCTCCTGAAATGTACCTAGCACAAGCTTCACCTCCTCGAACCGTAATAGCAGCCCCTTCGCCTGTATTAGGTCCACCAAACGTGGCCGCGCCCCCCGGACAAGTTACAGTTGCTGCATCGCCACCAGCTTCAATAACAGTGTCTTCAATCCCTCCATCGCCCATGGGAGACCTTAACAACATATTAATGTCCAACCCCGTGTCAGGATTATCTCCTTTATCTCCAATGTCCTCCCTTCTCTGGAATAGAGTTTTACCTCAAGGAGGTTCTATGTTTCCCATGGGGATGGGAGGTCTCCAGCCACCAATGGTCCAGAATATGAATTCACTTTGGCCTCAATATTCTTCACCACTGGCCCAGCTGTCTCAACAGTATTCATCTCCTCTGATGCTTCCATCGCCATTTTCCTTACCTGGTATCCAACAGTTCCCTCAAGCCCCAGGAGGATACGATCCCCTTCTTTATAACGGCATTACCACCATGTTTGCAAATGCCATTCGTTCTTCGATGACTCAGTCTCAGCCAAATGCTCTTGCTTCGGCATTATCTCTTGCTGCGAACCAAGCTCAAGCACGTAGTCAACCACCCGACCTTTTAACGGCTGCTTTGATACAAGCTTTGTCTCAGAACATGCAGCAAGGTATTCAACCAATCAGCAATTCAAGATTAGTGCAAGCGTTGTCGCAGGCGTTGTCTCAAACTCAACCTGGTACCTTGCCAAATCCCAATTCTGTCCTTTCTCCTGTCCCTACCAACGCAGTACCAAGGCCATCACTACAACAGCCACTTCCTATACAACGCCCTCTTGGGCAGCCATTACAAGTGGTTCCCCCCGTCACAGGACATGATGCGCCTGCCCGAGACTCAAGGTCCAACAGTAGTAACAATGATTATTCCGTAAACAGGGTTGGAAAGGCTTTAGCCAATGCCCTTATCAAAGCAGCCAGGAAAGTTGCCATTCAAGAACCGCGTTTAGCCTCGCGGAGACGCAAAGGATCTCGTTACAGACATCACAGTCGTGATCATAATAATTACCATTATCGTGTACGCTCGTTTGTTCCATTACTTTACGCGCATTCACCAGTTTTGAATCATCAAAGACTCGGCCGTAATACTGTCGCAAAATGGACAGGTGGGGACATAAACAAATATTTTGCCCTTTTTCGTTCATTCTGGAGGCGGATTTCATCTCCTTGTCACTCAAGAGCTTGCTATATTTGTCAGCAACGTACGTCGTGACTAACAGTCGATAGTAGTATCGTACAAATGTAAAATATGTCCACATTCATCCTGCGATTCGGGAGCGAATCCGGAAAGTTTTTGAATCCGCTCTCCAGAGCGGAAAGAAATAAATCTCTAACGATCTCGACAACGTGTGGACGGTGAATCCGGGTATTTTCAAATCCGATGACGTAGCAAAATTGTGTCCAGTCTCTTAACGAACAATAAACCAATGTGGCGGCGCAACGTATAGGCCTAGTTTCACTCCAGTGAATCCGGATACTATCGAATGCGTGTGGACAGGCAAATTTGATTTGAATACGCTACGTGTGGACTGGGAAATTTTGTTTCCGGAGAGAAAAAGTCGCGGATTTAGAAATATCCGGAGCAGTTTTTGAATCCGCTCTCCAGAGCGGAAAGAAATAAATCTCTAACGATCTCGACAACGTGTGGACGGCGAATCCGGGTATTTTCGAATCCGATGACGTAGCAAAATTGTGTCCAGTCTCTTAACGAACAATAAACCAATATGGCGGCGCAACGTGTAGGCCTAGTTTCACTCCAGTGAATCCGAATACTATCGAATGCGTGTGGACAGGCAAATTCGATTTGAATACGCTACGTGTGGACTGGGAAATTTTGTTTCCGGAGAGAAAAAGTCGCGGATTTAGAAATATCCGGAGCAGAATTTTGAGAAATGTTTAGCATGATTTTGGTAAATTTCATAAATAAAATAATCACGCGATGTCGGTGGTTGGAACTTTGCACTTTAAATTTGCGAATGCTAGAAAAAAAGACATATTTTACATTTGTACGATACTACTATCGACTGTTAGTCACGACGTACGTTGCTGACAAATATAGCAAGCTCTTGAGTGACAAGGAGATGAAATCCGCCTCCAGAATGAACGAAAAAGGGCAAAATATTTGTTTATGTCCCCACCTGTCCATTTTGCGACAGTATTACGGCCGAGTCTTTGATGATTCAAAACTGGTGAATGCGCGTAAAGTAATGGAACAAACGAGCGTACACGATAATGGTAATTATTATGATCACGACTGTGATGTCTGTAACGAGATCCTTTGCGTCTCCGCGAGGCTAAACGCGGTTCTTGAATGGCAACTTTCCTGGCTGCTTTGATAAGGGCATTGGCTAAAGCCTTTCCAACCCTGTTTACGGAATAATCATTGTTACTACTGTTGGACCTTGAGTCTCGGGCAGGCGCATCATGTCCTGTGACGGGGGGAACCACTTGTAATGGCTGCCCAAGAGGGCGTTGTATAGGAAGTGGCTGTTGTAGTGATGGCCTTGGTACTGCGTTGGTAGGGACAGGAGAAAGGACAGAATTGGGATTTGGCAAGGTACCAGGTTGAGTTTGAGACAACGCCTGCGACAACGCTTGCACTAATCTTGAATTGCTGATTGGTTGAATACCTTGCTGCATGTTCTGAGACAAAGCTTGTATCAAAGCAGCCGTTAAAAGGTCGGGTGGTTGACTACGTGCTTGAGCTTGGTTCGCAGCAAGAGATAATGCCGAAGCAAGAGCATTTGGCTGAGACTGAGTCATCGAAGAACGAATGGCATTTGCAAACATGGTGGTAATGCCGTTATAAAGAAGGGGATCGTATCCTCCTGGGGCTTGAGGGAACTGTTGGATACCAGGTAAGGAAAATGGCGATGGAAGCATCAGAGGAGATGAATACTGTTGAGACAGCTGGGCCAGTGGTGAAGAATATTGAGGCCAAAGTGAATTCATATTCTGGACCATTGGTGGCTGGAGACCTCCCATCCCCATGGGAAACATAGAACCTCCTTGAGGTAAAACTCTATTCCAGAGAAGGGAGGACATTGGAGATAAAGGAGATAATCCTGACACGGGGTTGGACATTAATATGTTGTTAAGGTCTCCCATGGGCGATGGAGGGATTGAAGACACTGTTATTGAAGCTGGTGGCGATGCAGCAACTGTAACTTGTCCGGGGGGCGCGGCCACGTTTGGTGGACCTAATACAGGCGAAGGGGCTGCTATTACGGTTCGAGGAGGTGAAGCTTGTGCTAGGTACATTTCAGGAGCGGGCGCGGGAGCAGGTGGATATTGATTCACGGGTTGTTGATACATCATAGCGGTCTGAGCTTGTTGTGGCTGTGGTGCAATAACATATGCTGGTGATGGCGGTGCTGGTGGCGGAGGTGCAATAACATATTGTGGGGGTGGTGGTGGGGGTGGGGGTGCGGGTGCGTAGGCGTATTGTACTGGGGTTGGTGGTTGAGCAGGCTGTGGCATTATTATCCCAGGTTGCTGAGACGTTTCCGGTGCTGCTGGCACTGGTGCATATATAATCTGTGGAGTGGGCTGCGTTTCAGATTCCTCTGGAGATGGCAAAGTGAGAGGGTAGGAGCTTGGCGCTGTTGGTGTTAATGGAACATTTTCGTGTTGCTCAGCCTGATCAATTTCCCCATTTTCTCCAATCTCCAAGTTCAGATTAATGTTAGCCGCGCCAGTTGGCGGCGCTCTTTTAAACGGAGTCGCGGCCTGGATAGCTATGACCTGCCTCTCTGTCGGTTTGGTAGTAGGCGGTAATGGGGTGGTTAATGGTGTCGTTAGCGTAGTTGTCAGTAGCGGGGTTGTTATCGGAGGAAGTGTAGTTGGTGTTGTTAACGGTGTCGTCGGGGTCGTCAGTGTTGTAGGTGTTGTGGTAGGTGCTGGTGGTGTTGTAATTGCAGCTGTTGTTTTAATTGTCGGTGCTGCAGTTGAAGTTGTACCTTCGTCATCCAATAGAAAAGCTTCGTGTTTGCTATTGATGGTGTTATCAGGAGGAAGAACAATGTAGGGTTCATCATCTACCACCGGTTCATTGTTGGAAATCTGCTTTCTGTAAAGCTTTGTGTCGTACCAGGGATCTGAGTCTCGGTAATAACTCCAAACCCGCCTCCTTGCAAAGGGCAACTTATTCCTCCTCCAAATAAAATCTGTTTAAAAACGGGTAAAACCATTATAGCTGAGAAAATATCTTCTTGCATATTAAATTTTATAGCATGCCATAAAATACAGCAAATCGGAATATAGGAAAGCTGTTGCACATTTAACGGTATTACATTCAACCTTCCCATCATCCGCCGGGCGTATGGCCCATGGATTATGTTCGCAACTGTATTTTATGTGACACAGTATAAAATAGTTCTCTAGTGGTACACCATGGAATACACCATTTTTGGCTAGTGCTGGTGTGTATACCGAAATAATACAAGTGAATAGTGGAATATTCCATGTTATACCACTCAAAAGCGTTGCATAACCAGTTCATTTCTTAATACACATGCGGGAGCCCATTACTAGGAGCCTGCAACTCCCATAATAAGCCAATGCAACGGCATTTTTAGTCTATTTTTAGATACTGTTCCCGCGAAATAGGCCAGTTCCAGTCTACATAAGCACGCTTCGATAAGGATAAAACAATGCGGCCTCACGTGAACATGTGGACATCATTTCGACATGTCAACATTAGTCCGTGCTTGTGATTGCAATTGGTCACTGACAGTTCCATTGGGTTTCTGAATTCGAGATAAATTCAGACTAAAAATAGATCGTTCTGTGAAAACGCCGTGACAGGAATATGGGGTATTTGCAGGCTCCTAGTACATGTTATTTCTTAATTTCACAGTTCTACGGCTCCACTGCACTAGAATGTGCCAATTAAGATTTGCCTTTACCTCAATTTCAAGATGATACCAAGTGCAACGCTTTTCACATTATATACAGAAATGGGTAAACGTCACATTAAAATGAAGGTGCTGGTACAATAAATTTTGCAAGGTCCAAAGATTGTCCAAATGAACATGCCAGGTTGCACAATAGGTTGAATAAGAACTACTTATTTATATGAAGAAAGAAATTAATCCCCACCCACCCCCGCCAGTGGTTCAATTCCTTCTTTCCCCCCTCAAACCGTCCTTCCTTTCCCCTCTGCAATCAAAGACAGCTCACGTTCACGTGGGGTGGTTTGCCCTCGACCCACGGTTGGCAATGTTATGCTTAGCGGCTTTTCAGTATAGCTTGCATTTTCACCAATTCTGAACCAATGACGATTCATTATCGATTCGCATTTCACGTAGCTCAACAACCCTTCTTTCCAAGAGAACTCGCCGAGAACTCGCCGTTCTCTATTGCTTTGTTCTGGACAAATATCTTCCTCAAGATTGGGAAGTTTAACTCGGAACAACTCTGCACCTTACCTTTTCCTCGTTTTGACCTTGAACTACCAGAGTCGGCCAGTGTATATTTCCTAAACCATGCTGTAATCGGCAAGCCATTTGCCACCTTCACGCGTTTAATATTTGTATTATCTAAAGGACTTTGGTTATCTTGATGGCGGCCGCTGCCCGACCCTCTAGCCCATTTGAAAGGTCCCCTCCTTAGTTGATTTGCCTTTAAATAAGCTTTCTTCCTGTCGTAGAAACCATTTCCCACAGGTACAGTTGTCATGAAGATCAAAAGTGATAGAATTAACATGACAAATGCTCTTCCAGGCTGAGCATAGACACGTTTCATGTTTCCCCAAGCGAAGTCTTTGACCTTTTGACGTTCATCTTTTTTAAACTAAGGCATCTACCTTTACGGTTGTCTCATCCGCTCTATAGCTTTCGAGAGGAGTGGCGAATATTGTATCTCTAAGGAATAAACATGGCTAGATTGGCGTAAATATTGTTCTCCGAGTCTTGTTTTACTTAGGGTACATAATTAACAAATTGGTCGTTTAAAAATTAATACCTTGTATTAGAAAACTAGCGTAGTGGAGTACCGACAGGTGTAATCAGGTCCTAGTAAACCCGTATCTTGGAGTTCCTTTAAACAAGATGCTTTATAATCTGCGAAGAGCAGCTTTGTTTTTACAAGAAAATTAGGCTGCAAGAGATAGGAATCATCCAGTTTGTTTCGATGAATTCTTTTAATCTTTTCTTATTCTTTTTCAAGGGCACTAATTTCGTGCAAGTTTGTTTTGACTGAAACGAAGACGAAACCACTAATGTGTAACTGCAGCTATGGATGTAGGTCACAGGCAAACTACTTTAACTACTTTGGTTACTCTGATCCTCCTGAGAAATTTCAAGAAAATGTATTACTTTTGGGAGGGTTTCAGGAGAGGCGGGTGGAGGCGAAGCCCGCCTTGTTGTATCTGTTTCTCCCATGTTTCACAACCGCATAATTGCTTCACACAGCGTGATGCCATGCTCTAATTTGAAACGTACACATGAAACAGAAAACCGCATTCATGGTTGTTAAAGATGATTGACTGCACGAGAATAGATCCAGTCCATAAAAAGCTGGTTGGTACTTGACGCCCTAAAAGAAAGTTCAGAAAAAAGGTGACCTTCTAAAGCGGATTATTTGATAATTTTCTAATGTTTTGATTCTAGATTTCGAGGCAAGAAGTGTATTGAACAGTATAACATTGATCAAAACAATGCATTAATCGCCGTCAGAAGCACTTAAGTCGCGTTAAAAGTTATTAGGTTACACCTGTTCAATTCGGACAATGTAGCGACCAGCTAGTTAACGGGTGGTGTTTGCATACTAAATTTCGAAGATCCATGCAAGTAACCGTCGTAACATGATGTTCTGTGACGCGGGTTCTTCCTTCATCAATGTCACCAAAAAGTCACGTTTTAGTAATTTGAAACGATGAGAGTTGCTTGGTTATGTATATTTATGTACTCACTCGTTTTGTGCTCCGTAACGGAGAACAAAGAACGGCCCACGAGGCATCAAAGCGGCCGATTGAAACTATGGCACAAGACTCAATCGAGGTTGAGTACCCATCGAAAGAAGCACATCGCAAAGAAAAACCAGCTTGGTAAGTCTTACAATTATATCACAAGGATAAGTATATCTATATATAATTCCTGTCTTAAGTATAGATTGTTTTCTCGGGGCTATCGAAGGTTTTTCAGGAAGAGATCTAAGGATGAATCGACTTTCCAAAACTTTTTTTAACGACCACCTCTCACTATGTACTCTTTATGGACTCGAACTGGCTTGCGTGGGCATGAAATTATTATATAAATGCGTTAATCTTCAACTGAGCCATAACTGAACTGATTTGAAATATCATTCTGGTATATTTAATAACCGTAGGCTACCCAATCAACTAAGCTATTTTGTCTGGCTGCGCAAGTTAGTGGGATAGCGCCTTGTAGACCCCGGGGGGGGATACTCCCTATAATGGCCTATACGGGGAGGCTCCGCCCAAAAGGGGTACCTTTTTCAGGCTTCAGGTATATGAAAGGGTAGGGATTTCACAAGTTTAGGTACATAAAAGGGTAGGGAAATCGGTCATTTAGGTATTTACAAGGGCCGCTTTAATTATAATATTTCGAATAGACGCCGCTTATGGCTGTATCAACTTATTTATTAAGCACTACATGAAAATGAGAACAAGACTTCCTAAAGTAGGTATGTGAAAGGGGTACCCTCTTTCAATAAAAGGTATATAAAAGGGGTACCTTTCCCGCCAAAATGGTATATGAAAGGGTAAGGGGTTAGACCTCGGGGCGGAGCCTCCCCGTATTAAACTTTGTTAAGTACCCCCCCCCCCCGGGGCTTGTAGCTTACACTGAACAATAGTAACACAATCTAACCTGTTTCATTTTCCTTTACAGAGCTATCGAGTCCCTCAACACCAGTGAAGCCAGTGAAGCTTGGGTATATATTTCATACTAATTATAAGTTCAAACAAAGGAAAAAGTCGGTCAATGCAAAAGGTTCGCCGAAAGAAGTTATCGTGAAAGTTAACGGAAAAAATGTTTACTCCAGTGATCCGCAAAGGGTAAACTATACTAATGGAACGACACCGACTTCACCAGTTCCAGTAACAACGCCTGCCCCACAAACGCATAACATAAACCTTCACATAAACTTGACTAAAGCGTCAAATCCTGAAGAAAGTAACCGACCAATCATTGTAGCTGCGCCACCTAAACCCCAGCCAGTTGTGGCCCTGGTACCTCAGCCTGCAGTGGCACCTGCTGTTGTTCAACCTCCAGCACCACAGCCCGTCGCCCCTGTCACAACAGCACCACCCGAAAAGAAGGGTGAATCCAGTCTAAGTAAGATATTACTAACAGCTGCTTTACTCAAAAGCCTAACAGGATCAGAATCCTCCGAAAGCACCGCACAAGGTTATCCTTCTGCGCTTCAAAACCTTTTAATGCCTAATACTTCTCCACTCAGTGCGTTGTTGGCCCAAGGAGGATTGCCACCGTTTGGTTATTCCCAAGCCACATCTCGACCAATGGGATATCCACAGCTAGGATATCCCCAAACGGGGGTTCCAGCATTAGGGAATCCAGCACTGGGATATCCTGCTACTGGCGTAAACATGGGGTATCCGGCTGTTGGTGCAGACACGAGATATTCAGCTGCTGGTGCAAACCTGGGATACCCGGCTGTTGGTGCGAACGTAGGACCTCCGGCTGTCGGTACAAACATGGGGTATCCAGCTGTTGGTCCAAACTTGGGATATCCGGCTGTTGGTGCAGACACGGGATATCCGGCTGCTGGTGCAAACATGGGATATCCGCCTGCTGGTGCAAACATGGGATATCCCGCTGTTGGTGCAAACATAGGGCCTCCGGCTATTGGTACAAACATGGGGTATCCGGCTCTTGGTACAAACATGGGATATCCTGCCGATGGAAACCCAAACTTGAGATATCCTCCCCCTATCAATCAAAACATGGGATATCCTGTCATCAGAAACCAAAATATGGGATATCCTGCTGGTAGTTATCAACCTGCCGGTTGGAACCCGAACGTAAGATATGGTGACGATGGTAAAACTAAAATAGGAAATCTTGCTGGTGGAAACCTACATATGGGTTATCCTGCCGGAGGCACTCAGAACATGGCATATCCTGGCGGTGGGAGCCAAAACATGGATTTAGCACCAACCGTACCAAACTTTCTTAGTGCACTTTCCCCGACACCGCCTAGTAGTCTTATTCAGAACCCTAGTGCATCTTCAGGGGGTGAAAGTCCGCCCTTGCCAGGTCCGGAGGTCCTTCCTAATTTGAGACTACCGGGGTCTCCAGGGACGGTTCCAGGCCCAGGCCCAACTCAGAGCCAAAGCGCTGTTCCATTGTCCGCTCCAACGCCTCAAGTGCAACCTATTGCAACACCAGCAGGGACGCCTGGGGTAGTCCCTGGAATTGGTCAAGCTCAAGGCCAAGGCCAAGGTCAAAGTCAAGGCCAAGGCGTTAGTACAGGTCTTCCGGTCAATAGTTTAACAGTTCCATCGACATCTGTAGGTGTTCCTGGAATTGATCCTATGAATTCTTGTTGGTGTGGATGTGAGGCGGACTGCCCTCATCCATGCGACTTATGCCATACTGGCACTGACAACCACTACAACTATAATAATAACAATAATAACGGTAATCAAAACATTGTAGGTACCGTTTATTCCACCAACACTGGATAAACTACGTCATAGTTAATATTGCCTTTGCTTCAACCTCGTTTCGGGCTGTCTCCTCTCTGCCTTTCCTGGTCGTTGGAAGAAAGACCCTGGTTGCGGTAAGTCACGTGACACAAACCTGTGGAAAACTTTTCCATTGGGGTAGAGTCAACAAATGATTTTTGTCAACCATCGCTGGTCCTCGCCACATAAAATCACACACAGGCAACTACATCATTGAGATTCTCCAGTGCTATCCTGAGCTAGCTTAACACAAGTCAGGCGAAACATATTAATTGATTTCCAGTGTACTGTAACAGCACTCTGGCTTCAATTCCAGTCGGTCGAATTAATGAGAAGTAAACTGTTTCGCTGTTTCATGTTGCCTTCATTAATTAACCTCACGGCACATTATTTACTATAGGTGTTTCATTATTCAACATTCATACACTGTACGAATTCCGATTTTCTGATTGGTGGTAGATTTACACCACGTGACACGGGGTTGTGACGAAACAACTTCCTTGACGTCATTATCGTGGTGTTATAGCCGTGGCGTAAATTCATCACACCACTGTCATTACACCATGGCTTCGGCTGACTCAAAGTTGGACGATTTTTGTTTTCAGTGGATTCAATTTGAATAATAAACTGTTAACACCCTCATTGAACTCGAAATTTTCAACACCGTACTCGGCGGCCTCGTGCGGCATTGAAATTTCTCGTTCATTGTTAGTGAACTCGTGCAGTTTAATCCCGATAATTCACGAGCAATGAGTGCGTTAACCTGTAATTATTTACCTATTCGCCAATTATAATTCTTGACTATGCCAAGGAGCCGTGATCTGTCTGTATATAAACTTACATAAACATGATGCAGATGAAATATAAGCGTAGACTTTTGTCAACGAAACTGTAAAACAATCTGCATTGCTGTATAAAGTCCAATGCATGTCAGGATACTCGACTTATCGGCCGTGTCACAGAAATACTCATTCTCGTCCCCAGAGACCGCGCTCCTTTTGGTCAGAACAAAGAATCGCGACCTCTGGGAAGGTAGCCCGCGATTCACGAACTTCCCGTCACTCTGCGCATGCTCAGAGTCAAGTCCCTCAATTCTCATGCATGAATAAAAACAAAAAACGTAAACAAACTCTCGAGAATGTGCAGTACGGCCTGGAAATCATCTTTACCTTACAAAATACCGCACAGAGAAGAAAATAAATTACTTCCGAATTCAAAGATTCAAGAGACTGATTCACTGCTTTCACTTTGAATTGGTACGTGACGTTTTACATGTGCTTACATGCAGTCGAAAAGTCTGTGCTCTATTCTTCTATATTTGGAAACAGCAGAAATAATGTAACATTTTTAACGGACAAAAATTCGACTTGGAACCTAGCTGCTCGAGGTTTCGAAACCCACAAAGTTCGTCATAACAACAATCAAAACACTCTGCCACCCCTCCCAGCCTAAAGATTTTTTGCCTCCCAGATTCTTGGTTGTCACGTGACCAGCCGCAACCAAGAGTCTTTCTTCCAACGCCCAAGCGAGGCAGAGGAGAGAGAGCCTGGGAAGGAGGTTGCTGTCGCTCTTGAGTACGTAGGTCTTAGGATAGGACAGTTTATATCTTCAGCCCTTGAAATAGGCTCATGTTTCTGTGTAAGCTCGAACAGTTGCCACAATCATATGTTGAGTTGCACAGTCTCTTAACATAGGCTATTACTGCAAAAGAACCTCTCCTATGATCATTACCACTAATTATTTAACCTTTTTTTACAATAAAATCCATCAACGATATGCGAAATGCAATAACCGGAACACGAATGCCTTTCTGATCTGCATGAAATGGGCTGTTATTCTGTATGAAACAAATACAGGAAGAGTTCAATGATACGAATGCCCTGGAAGGTCCCAAAAAGACAAAAGATATCAAACCTTTTTATACGCCAAGCAAAATTACCGCAGCTGGTTAGTGGCCTCTCGACGATTCAGCCCCGTCTCTGATACATTTCATTTGAATTTATATTCAGAAGTAACATTTTTCACTCTTCTGACTGGTTTCATGCAGAAATTGCTGTTAGCTCGTATCTGTTTTAGTCTGTATCCCCATGTTTCCTCCTGCACCGTGGTAGCTGCCACTGCTAACCGTTAGCCATTGATAGAAGTGATAAATAAATTGACAGAAAAGGTCATTTTTAAAAAATGCCCGATAATATTGTGGCTGCCACTCGCTCAATATTAACATTTGAATGGTCAACCATGAGCAATAGTGTTAAACACGCATTTGTGACTGTGATATTGAAGGTGTTGTTGTGTTTCGCCCTGCTCACAGTGATAAACACTTCCATGATACATTACTGGAAGAGTTAGGTGCTAAACCGGCACTTAAAATAGGGACTGAGTGCTGACACCGTAGCAACCTGGACCCTGTCGTTTAAAAGGTGGATATATTATTATCCACTATAGGACCATGCTCTCCAGTAGCATCCGATAGGGATTTATTCGGTGGATATCGTTATGTCCAACCAGGTCCTTGCATTTTTAGGAAACAAACTGTATAATTGCTTGTTATTAAGCTCCCTTTCGTAAAACTCCAGTTTCTGCAATGTCAGGTCCTCTCTGTGCGGCATGCTTAAAATTTTATAGTTTGCGTTAGCAAAATATTACAAATATTTCTCCGTTTTTCTTACTTACTTAAACTTACCCGCACCTTTTGGCCGTAGTCCTGCTGTTTCACAAGTGGGAGGAAGAGCAGAAACACAAGCTGTCTACTGTCTGCCTTGCAATACCGGTCACCAATGTAAACACCTGTGGTATACATTTCAAGTTTGCACTTACAGATGAGATTTCAAACCACACACAGTTTTCAATGCTGTTATTTTAAGGAAGATATGGTAGGTCCAAAGAGCGTCTGCGTGGGAGGCTTAGGACACTCTCAGGTTTGACAGTGACCACCTATTGACAATTCGAATTAACCCTCTTTGACCAGCGACTGAAAAGGAAGGGGAGTTTGTAGCATAACGTTTGGCACAATGTTGAGTCTAAGGTACAGTAGATATCACGAAGCGATGATAATTTATATACTAGTTTTGAACTGGCATCCAAAAAAGGATCAGTATGTAACAAAACCCTGAAAACAAAGATGTTTAGCTGGCATCATTACATTTTATGAGTTTCCGATATTGCCTTTACATTAATCGTATTTAAATCAATTTAGGAAAGCAATGTTACTTGAAACCAAATAAACTGTGTGTGCCGCTCAACAATACACAACCAGTTTGTTTACTGGTGTTCATAAATCTTTGATGCATGGCTTCCGCGCTAAACGAGGGCAGATTGAGCACTTTCTTGCCAAGCGAGAAAATGGAGAGAAAGAAACGAACACTAGTGGATCACGTTTAATATGAAATTGAACGGGCAAGCCGTTCTCTTATGGCATGCCCTGAGTATAAGCTGGTTGGCTGTTCAGGCGGGGCGTCTTGAGAAAGACGAGCAAAGGTCACGACCAAAATTGAACGTGAAGAATAGGATATACCAACCTAATCATGATTTCTTTTCAAAGAAATTTAAAGGTAAGTAATGTTAAAGTAAGCTTCGCTTGTGTAAGAATCATAAAGTATCGACGACATCCAAGGCTTGATGTGAATAACTAAGGTGAAGCTTGGTTCGTGTACCCTTAGCTTCGCGTTCGATTCTGACGCGAAGCTTAACGCACACAAACCAAGTCGCTCTTTACTTTTTAACGTAACCCACATAAGATGTCCAGTTAGAATTGTCTTAGGATCTCGAATTAAGCAGGCGGACTATAACGCAGCGATTGCTTCACTAGAGTTAATCGGTTTTTGATGTTAAAGTGACATTAATATTCTCGGAGAGATTGTCCCTCATGATATGTCAACGATAAATTTAATTATATGATGTACCACTAAGTAATCTCGTCATTTCTTTTTGATCCACTTTAATTTCCACTGGACATGAAATAAAATATTGAAATTGTTGTGACTATTATATAAATGACATTGTAGATTCCAGTTTTGTCGATCTTAATGTTAGAATATACCCACCGGTCTGGTACCGTTGTTTGGATGACGGTTAAGACTGATTTTCGGGATTCTTGAAACATGTAAATAACGTCTTAAAGCCATTGTTTTCCGTTTGTATTAAGTTAAAAATCACACAAAAATTATAATTAAGATTTAAAACGGACTAGCACTCATTGCAGATGGTCTGTAAAACTTACATTTCAATTGTGTAAGTATCAATGAATTAACATAATTAGCCGCATTGAAAATATCCGAGCAGGTTTCGAAAATCCAACCTAGAAAAAGTACTGTTACTCTTACGGTAGAAGTATAATTTTATGAGTTAATTAT
>JAHPZR010040962.1:0-17500 GCA_019787425.1 Platygyra sinensis | reverse complement strand
AAGACAGCTTATCCTGCTCCTCCTCCACCTCCTCAGGTATTTATCATCAAGGAGAATAGCGCTTCTGCAAAAGATCCAGAAGACAGCAAGAGTGCTGAGGCACTCGATAATTTAAGCCAATCGTTCGAGAATGCGTTCACGCAGGCTCTTAAGTCTCAACGAAAGAAAATTGAGCTGCACCATAAACCTCGTAGGGGGCGCGTTAATCAAAAGCCAGCGGAAAGTGATAATTTGGATTCAGTAGACCAAGAGACCGAGAACGAAGAGAACGAGGACGACGAGGAGAAGGTGCAGTTTTATGGCGGCTCGCGCGAAGATCTCGAAGACGATGATATAAATGAAGGACGTGATACCAATCAGGAAAATGATAATGATGATGGCAACGACAATGAAGATGATAGTGCTGATAATGATGATGATGAGATTAAGGCGGATGAAGAGCCGCCATATGACTTGGACCAACCTCGCCATTCTCATTCTCGGCCATTTAATGAGGACGAAGAGCGTCAAGATTCGTCGAGACGCGACTACGAGGAAAAGTCGCGAAAAAGGAAAAAATATTTAGGCCCTGAGCAAAATGGTAAAAATGAGGACCTCCGTGCTAAAAAAGCAGACAGGCACCAGCTGTCACATGGTCGCACTAAAAATGCATTTCCCAGTCAATATGTTGAGCTTCAAGATTTTCGATCTCACACTTATAGGGAAAAACACCCAACACTCAAGACAACGAACTACGATGATATGTCGCGAGGGTTTGATTTTGATGCCATTAAAGATGAAACTACTCAAAAAGTCCATAGCGAAAGACATCATCCAACACTAAAAACAACAAACTACGAGTCTGATTCCGATTCCATTTACGGTGAAACTACACAAAAAGTTCCATCAGAAGCCGCGTCTGTTTCTAATAAACGCCACAAGGTCAGGTCCAAACACTTCAACAGTCAAAAGCAAAGTTCAAAATTCAAAGTTCATGGGAAAAAACACCCAACACTGAAAACAACGAACTCCGATGACAGGTCGCGAGGGTATGATATCGATTCAATTTATGATGAAAGCACCCAGAAAGTTCCATTAGAAACCTTGTCTGTCAAGGGTCGGCGCCACAAGGTCAGATCCAAACACTTCAACAGTCAAAAACGACGTTCAAAACTTCAGCATTACTCTAAAGATCTGTCTGTTAGTCATGATTCAAGTGCTTTTGCTCATTTGCAGGACCGCGGTTCTCACAAACATGGCCGCATGCATGGACGTGATCATCATGCCCACCATAAACTGTCCAAAGAAGTCATAAAGAGTAATTCAAGAACTGAAATGATTCCCGAGGACGAAATCACCGAGGGTGTAGGTTCAACTGATGAAGAAAATGATTTTTCGGGAGATGGTGAACGTCTTAAATCAACTGAAACCTTGTCATCATCTGGAAATTACGAGAAAAGCAATCAGCATCTTCCAGAGGAGGACACTTACATTGAGGGACGTAAAAATCCTTCGCTAACTACCGTGCAGTCTTTTAGGCCAGAACTTCATCCAAAGTTTAGCAAAAGAAAGAAAATTAAAAGTAATAAAAACATGAAAGAAGAGAATAGTTATAGCTCAGGTGAAGAATCTGGCGAAAAAGAGGACGCAGTCTCAGCGCGCTAATGTTCATAGACATTTTAAGTTTCACTCGATGGAATGCGAATCGTTGCTATTTGTTACGAACCACATACCTTACCTTTGAGGCCTTCCAAGTTCTTTTTCCAACAGCTTCATTGATTTTTATGGCGGCGAAGTTGTTTTATCAAATGATATGAGAAAGAACGAAGCATAAAGCTTCGACCGCTTGGCATCGGAATTTACTTCATGTGAGTAGTTGCAAAGTGTTTACATTATGCGATGTATCCCAGAGCCCACGATCCGTCTGGTTTGTGACAGGGATCGAGAGCTATGGCCTGGTCCAACACCGGTAGTCCATCATTTACGTCCCGTCAAATCTGGCAAATCTGACTGGTTGAGAATACGATTCCAACACTCTGCGCATACTCAGAAAATTGGGTCCAGAGCTCTCGTTCCATGCCGAAAGCCAGAAGGATCGTGGGCTCTGGGGACGAGAATGATGTCTTTCATGAAATAAAACAAAAAACGTGAACAAACTTCCGCGAGTACGCAGTGCGGACTGGAAATCATGTTTAATAGTGCTCTCTCTTAATGATGGCAATGTTTATCCCAAAAGAATTCATTTCCTTCTGTCAATTAAATGCATGCTTTTTGGTATATGAAAGATTTCCTTTTGTCTTTAGGCTTTGAATAAAACCAGTCAACATTGACAATAACTATAGTCTTTGTATCATCCTTGGTATTCTGATTTCTGAAAAGTGTACAAGTAGTTTCTCATTTAGAAAGTTGTTTTACTCCTTAGTTTATATAAATGAATATATGAAAGATCATATATTTTATGGGAAAGATTTCCTCTACTCTTTAAGCTTTGAATAAAACCAGTCAACATTTATAATAACTGTTGTCTTTGTGCTATCATTTGTGTTCTGAGTTCTGAAAAGTCTACAAGAAATTTCTTATTTAGCTGGTTGTTTTATTTCCAAAAATGCTAATTGTCCTTTAGCATGCTAGAGCACGAGCTTGACTGGGGGTAATATAATTGAAGGAAAATGGAAAGGAAAGTCTGTCAGCTACAGTGGAACCTCGATAAAACGAATGCCCAAGGGACTTACCAAAAATCTTCACAATAACAAGGCTTTGTTACATTGGGGTTATTTTCTACTATTACTGGGTCAGTAAAAATATCGCTTCGTCATACCGAGGACATCGTCATATAGAGGCTTGTCAAATCGAGGTTGGATTGCATATTTTTCTCTACTTTCAATTAAGACAACCTGTCTGAACAATCGTTTTGCAGGGAAAAAGTTGCCCGTTTAATTTGAGAGCAGTTACCAAAAAATCAGCACTGCGTTTGAAAACTGCTGAGAATTATTGCGAAAGTTGGATTTTGAAGAGAAGAAGGAAAACGGTCTGAAGGAGTCACCACAGTACAGATAGCATTAACTTTCGACTCTAATCTGTCGAGGTGTACACAAACAATCAATTTTCCCTTGGAGCACCCAGGCGGAAATTTAACGTACCATTGTAAACACTATCCACTCTCCAAATGTAGCTAATTTGTGATGCTGACAATATTTCCAATAATCACGAGCTTTTGCGCTTACCCCTTCGAAAATTACTCACCGCTAGTGCTAAAAAACACTATTGTGTTATGTTCAGTAAGAAGAATGGATCGGATGCAATATGGAACATCTCGTGACAAACGCAGGGCCGTTGCAGAGCCCAGCAAGTGCATGGCCTCGACTCACTCCCAAACATCCTGTACAGCTATTCAGTGCTATTAGTCATGCAAGGTACTATTCAACAATTATTCTACGTGCGCGCGTTGGATATGAGATGGTTTTGATAGACGACGAGGATTGTAACGCCGAGTTGGCTATAATCATCCCATATCCAATAAGCTCGAGTGGAATAATTGTTTTATTTAAAATGATAAGTATAGAAAAAAAAAACTAAAATAAGAATAACAATGCCTCAAGAAATCACGCTCAGGCTCATCATATTTGTAGAGCATGGGATAATTAAGCAGTAGACCACAACTTTCTATGGTTTATATAACAATTATTCCATGAGCCCGCGTTGGATATGAAGTGATAAAATAACCAACGAGCGCGTAGCTCGAGTTGGTTATAATTACTTCATATCCAACAAGGGCGAATGGAATTATTGTTTTAGTAAATTCTCAAACCGGGTTTTTGCCGCCGATTTTTATTTCCACAATTTTACAAAGCGAAAAATTTTAAACTTGGCGCACTATTTTCCATATGACGTAAAACTCCAACTATTGGCTCATAGTCGGAGTTTTTTACCCAATCAAAAAGCTAGAAATGCAATAGTCGGAGCTGAGAATTTACTAAAGGCTGATAAACTACGCGGGATGTTGGTAGAACACGATAGGCGAGCGATTCACGATTCTTAACATGTTCTTCCAACATCCCAAGTGGTTTATTAGCCTTTATAACATAGATAGGACCCTGCGCGCGCTCTGATTGGTCGAAAACCTATGTTTTATCAGAGTATAAAACATAGAAAAAGCGTGTTTTATTGTTTTTCGCCACTTTACCCCTAATCGACATTTTTGTTAGAGATGGCGAAAAACGTTTACTTTGAAGAAATTTACGATGGAGTTCTCTGCGAAGCAGCAGAAAGTTTTCAAGCTGAGATAAATATAACAAGTAAAGAAGAAGAGCCGAAAACAGTCGAGAAGTCCCGTTTTGTCGAGCTATCGGAGGACGATCTCGACGTTATCGTTGACCGTGCCGAGGCACAAACCACCAAGAACACAACAAAATGGGGAGTGAAAGTATTTGAAGGTAAGCACAAAACAATAGAAAATTAAAATTTTTCGCCTGAAAGTCATTTATTATAATTCTCTGTACATTGGCAACAATTTAAGCAACAAGCTAGAAACCTATACACCGCAACGATAAACAAAATGGCTGAACAGCAACATGTACAAAACATAAACAATTTACAACGTGAAAACTTGAGTGTTCTGTGTCAATAAAAAGAGGCTCAATATTTTTTTCAGACTGGTGTAATGACAGAGGTGTGGATAGAAAGCTTTGCGAGATCAGTGACATGGAGTTGGATCAGGTTTTGCGGCGATTTTATGCCGAAGCCCGGGCGAAAGATGGCGAATTATACACTTGCTCATCATTACTGGCCATAAGAAATGCAATTGAACGGTCCTTAAACAACCCTCCACATAATGGAGCCATAAAAATATCAAAAGGTGAAGCCTTTCAGTTGTCAAATAAAATGCTAAATTCTAAAATTAAGGTCCAGAAGAAGGACGGCAAAGAGAATATAAAACATAAGCCAGCCATACCTCCAGGAGATCTCCGAAAGCTAAGTGCTTCGGGCGTAATTCATGGTGGTACTCCGCTTGGCCTCCTACGCAACGTGTGGTTCAACACTTCCCTCCACTGGTCGAGAAGTTTAACGCGAACTCCGTGCTGACAGCTTTGTGTTCGAAGTAGATGAAAATTGCCGTCCCTACGCTCGCATGAATGTCGACGAAGCAATCAAGAACCATCCTGGAGAAATTGTCGATGTGCAGAATTCACAAAAATTTGGAGCAATGTACCAGACTTCCAGCGACCCCAACCTGGATGGACTATCGTGCCTGAAGAAGTATATTTCCAAAAGAAATGCCAGCTGTGAAGCTTTCTTCCAGTATCCGAAACGAAAAGGAGCTGAAGAGTCTGACGTTGTCTGGTATGAAAACAGACCGCTTGGCGTGAACAAGCTCCAGAGCATGATGAGAGACATCTCCAAGGCAGCCGCATTATCGCAGATCTACATCAATCATTCTGTAAGAGCCACGGCCATCACTTTATGGTCAGATGCCCAGATATCCTCCCGTCACATAATGAATATCTCAGGTCACCGCAACGAAGAGAGCATCAAGCACTACAACACGAGGCCTTCGTCAAGTCAACTTCGCCAATGTTTGGACGTCTTGTCCGCGGCCTGTTCCTCACAAAGCACCTCAAACACTTCGATACAGGATGGATCGCTTGTCAGTCCTCCAGAACCACTCCAGTTGACGGTTGTTCCTGCAGCAAATAAGCCAACCGCACAGCCGTTCCAGCAGCAGCAGTTACAGCAAAATTCACCATTTCAAATCCTTGGAAGCGGCGGCATGTTTAGCTCTTGCCAAATTCAAAACATTAATGTTTTCGTAAACAAAGATCCATAACGGCCCTCAGTTCAGTTTTGCTTACTAAGTTTGTAGCTTCTGTCTGGATTTGTATACTTTTCTACAACTTTGAGTACTTTAAAAGAAAAAACACTTGCGTTTTTCACTTAAAACTTTCACTGAGTGGATCTTAAGTTCTTTGTTCGGGCAATCGACATTTGACAGATTGACAGCTGAGGACTAGAGTAGCCAATCAAATGACTGGATTTGGCATGCTAGCCAATCAGAAGTTTGCTGGCGTTTGCATGTAGCACTTTATTGGTATTTAATGGCGTCAGTTTGTCGATCTCTGTTCTTTGTTGTTTCTACTCGCGGCGTGTAAAATCTATATCATAAAGCAAATAAAGAAGCCTAAGCCGTGTATTAAACTGTGATAAAACACTCCGGTCATTTGAGAACACTCGAGAAATGAAGAAAACACTCGCCTGCGGCTCGTTTTTTCTACATTTCCCTCGTGTTCTCAAATGCCCGTCGTGTTTTATCACAGTGTAATACACGGCTTAGGCTTCTTTATTTGTTAAATAAACCATGGAAAGTTGTGGTCTATTGCTTTTATATAACAATTTAGAAGACACGCGATTTTTGCATGATTGACCAATCAGAGCGCGTCCATTGATTTGGTTATTATATAATAGCTCATAACCCATGATGGCTAGGCCAATGAAAACTCTCGAATTGCATTACCCAATGATCCATTTTTTAATAATTCGGGATAACATTTGTGTTGAAATTTTTTGCTTTCCTATTTCATCGTTTTAGGTAACATCTACCAGGTATAAACAACATACGTTCATCGTGATTGGTAAGAGTGGTTTGAAATATCTCTTTTCCCATCGCAAATACGTTTTCACCCAGTTTGAAAGGCTCCCCCTGAATGGAGTATCTTCTTCAATCAAGAGCTTGATAAAATTTTAACTTTTTTCCCCCCACTTTCAAACCAATTTTGCTTGCCCCAAGCGCGAATTACCACTATCCAATCACAAAACGTTTGTTTTCACTCAAAGTGTGGCACCATCGTCAACTACGTTCAAAGTAAAGTTTATTTCCCTCTCTTTAAAAGAACTTACATGTCCTTAATGCTGTAAATAGCTTTAACAGGCAATTCTTCCCTTAACTCTGACTTATTGTACTGGTATATTTCTTTCCCTCTTTCTCCATACTGTTTTAGTCTATCTCACATGCCATGTCACCTTTCAGATCATCAAAGTTGATGTGACCCCAAATACCAGAGCTGTTGTCGAGCAGTCTGATCTGTGCTTTTTGACCATAGAATTCCATGACATCCCAGGTCACCCTTTCCATTGTCTCATTGCCTTTACCGGTCACTTTCCTCTTCACAGTCCTCTCCAGCTAAAAAGTGGAGTAAATGTATTTTGAAATGCGAGAAAAGCTCTCTCTTTTTAGTGTCCTAGTACGTTTTATGTTACTGCAGTTTTTCGACAGTCATCATTAACCTATAGGCACAAGAAATAAGTACTCTTGTAACGAGTACTATGAGAACGAGAAAATATATTTAACTGAAGTTTTAAGGTAGTTAAATTATAACAACCCTTAATCCTATTTGCTGAGTCTTTTAACACGTCTTGCTTGCGGGGATGGTGTGGTCTCCTAATACGTCGGAGCTTTGATCTCCAGATAGAGGGGAATGGGTTGGAGCCCGACATGTTATTGTGTCGTGTCATTTGGCGAGTAGTGGGGACACCCCAGTGACAGAATGCACTTGAGTAGAATTTTTTTTCAGGTCTCTGTTCAAGTATGTAGTTGTAGTTTTCCTGGTTTTTGGTAGACTCTTGTATTAAATGAAATTTTTATTTCTTTTTTTGTTTAAAGAGATGTCCAGAAAGTGATCAGGGTTTTCTTCCACGGTAAACTTGATGTTGGGTTGGTAGCTGTTCAAATTCTCGAGACTGAGGGGTGTCTGGGACATTGGTCTTCCTTTTTGTTATGCAATCATCCACGTATCTGTCGTAAAGTGATAAGTTTGGAGTGTTACGATGTCTTCTTCTAATTTGCACATGAAAATGTTGGTCAAGGTCGTTGAAAGGGGGTTACCCATACGGACCCGTCCACTTGCTTGTATAACCTTCCGTTGAAGCTAGAAACAGTTCCTTTGGCAACTATCTGCAAAAGTCGCTTGAAGACTGATAGTGATGCGATCCCTGATCTGATCTAGCACTTCTGGCGGAGAAGCAAATTTCCGTTTCGTAAACGGTCGATGCCATTTTCGCGACACTTAGAAATATCTTTTAACCGTGAATGAATTTTTCTCTACTAAATTAAAGAAAAAGGAAAATTTGCAAGTAACCACCTAGTATCGAACCCGAAACGTCTGTTTCCTGACATCCCTCTTATACCACTAAACTCCCAGGTTGATCCGCCAAATCTCCCCAAAATTTAATTATGAAACCTGACATTCTTAAGAGCCATTGTCAGAGAAAACCGGGCAGACCTCACGGATCGGGGTCGGCCGATTCCTTTCATACTTTAGCCGTTTAATACATTCCATCAATGATGTTGAAAGGCAATATTCTTAGACTTCAAGAGCTTTTCCTGTTCGAGATCAGACCACCCCCCCCCCGTAAAAACTCACCGTTAGCTTGAAATAGACACTTAGAATCGCAAACGCGTAACAATTGTAATCACTTCACGAAAGCTGCCATCTTTAAGATTCTATTATCTGGACCTATAAAGACTTACGACAAGCCATTATTGACCTGTTTGAAACATTTGGTAGCTTACCATACAGAAAACAAGTTGTGGTAGGTAAATTTCTCAATTTTCTAACGCTTTTTTAAGCACTACTTTCCTCGAATCGGCGGCGGTTTATTTAGAAAGAAACGGGTGCTAAAAACTGCTAATCAATCCATCTTTCCAAATCAAGAAGCAGAATTCTGGGATCTTTAAATTGCAGAGGAGATTTCAACGAGAAATCCAGTTGCCTTTTTTCGGTAAAAACTAACAATTTGTCACGTCATCCTTTAAGGTCACGCATCCTTGTTTGACACAAATTTGAACAAATGTTCTGAAAGTCACAGAATTACCTGAAAAAGAAAACTAGAGCAAATGTAAATTCAATTTTTTCAAGTCCCTTTATCAGTTCCATGAATTGGCGGATGTAGTGAAGCTCTTTTCACTGTTGCATGTTCGACAAATTTGTATAAAATGTCAATATTGACCACGTCGTGCTGAACCGTTGGTATCAGATTTCACGAAGTAGTAATATTGCATTTCGGCTTGTCTTGGGTTTGAATGTATCCACCCATTCGTATTACTGTTTACATTACTTAATCAGGCAGTGTGAGAAGGTAAAAAATATAAACTACCAGTGGTATTGCTTATTCGTATGCTTAATTGTAGTGAATTTCCAGGAATGCGAGCGGCTCAGAAAAAAATACCTTTGAAATGCTGTTTTGCTCTACGTAATGTTATCATAAAGTACAATGAGTTATCTGGATCTGCAATATCAAATACGTTAAACCTTACGCTTCTTCAATACTTCCTTAAAGAATTGGTTATAAAGGGTATTTGCCAACATCACTTTCTTTAAAAGTGTAATATAACGGTCAGTTCCAAAAGAGAGTGATTGCAGAAGACTGGGGTTGATGTTTCGAGTTGAGTCTATACTTTCGGTAATTTCCTTTTTTCACTGAATTTAGTGGTCTACTCTCGGGGGGAGTCCTCTACATCCTCTGTCGAATAAAACCTCGTTATGACGAACAGCTCAGCATTTGAATTTCTTTACAACAGCTCTTTTTACTATATCGAACCAACTGTATATAAACCACACCCTACATGCCGTACCCCTGTACCAACTGAAAACAATCAGGCGAAAAGAAGCTAAGTTGCCTTTTGTGACCCCTTGGGCACGAAAAAATTGCGATGAATATCTCGATCTCAGCCATGTGAGTGATACACGTGTCTAGCTTTCTTGCAACACTTCCGCTTTCCCAAGCATCAGTGTCAGAAAGATAACTCATGACGAAAGTCTTTCACCTCAGCTGCGCTCAGGGACGATTATCCCTGACCGACATCTTACTGGTTGCTACAAGAAAAACTCTTCTATGGCGTCGATGTATGGCTTTTTTCTTTACCGATTACCAACAGTCGTCATTGCAAATTTTGCGCAAATGTTTTTCAGTTTCACGACTTTCAGATTTTTTAGCTTTCCGCCTTTTGCTCTTTTGCAAATGTCGCGGTCTTCAAAAGACAGTGGGTGCTGAAGATCAACCGCTTCATACACTTCATATCTTAGGTTCTGTTCAAATGACTGACCTTCCAGGTGCTGAAGTCATTTTCAGTAAGATTCTCTTCTTCTTCTTCTTCTTCTTCTCCTTCTACTGTAACTGCATGCGCCTCTTTGCTTCTCTGCAATGCGGATAATCGGGGAAAAAAAGTTGCTTATTTGCCGTGAAGTTTTCCATTCCTCTGGTGAAAACAACGCCAATCCCTCCAGTCTTTAGCATCCTGCATCTCCGTTGAAGCCTCGACTAGATTAGCCTTTTTCCCATCAGGCAAGCCTTTATTGAACTTGGCTATTTAAAATTCTTTGACTTTCTCGGAGGTTTTTGCTGCCGTTTTCTGGCCTTTAAGTGCCCAGCCTTGCACACTTAAGTTATCATCACTTCAAGAAGAAAGGTTAGAGTCAGGTGGAGGGGCGGACTTGGAGGAGTCAGCGGACCGCGACACTATTCCGGTGACATGCTGCGCCCATTTTCTTCTTATGGTGTCGAAAACTGTTTCACGTTCCAAAACGAGCTGATGTGTTCCAGTGTCCATATGATCCTAAGCCTCGTTCGCGTTTCTGAAAGTCAGCACACAACTAGGCGCATCACAAAAAAAAGACTTCATTTCTTGGTTCTCGAGAGAGGTATGGGTGTGGTCCTGAGCCAACATTTCTAAGCTGAGGGCTTGCGCCAAATGGCTGCAACAACTTCATTCCAGCCGAGAGTTTCTCCTGTAAGAACCAGGGCTCGTCTATGTACTTATACGCCCTTAACTGGTCGAAAAGGTGGGTTTTTCGGGGTGGAAAACTTCTTTAATTTCGCGCTGTGAATGAATAATATATGCTCGCGCTTGTTGCGTTCGTTTGTTCTGTAAAGAGATGTTTTGTAAGAGTACCCTTTACTCTGGTATCGAGTTGACTTGTGAGTTTCCCAAACAATGCTTAATCATAAACAAAATGTGTTTTGATAGCTTCTTATTGTTTCTGCTCGTTTGGTGGGTTTGTAAAGATTTTTGAAAAGCAAGTCTGACAAGTACAAGTAGCTCATTTGCACAGTGCAGTGTTTGCACTTTCAAGTCTGAATTGGTGTTTCCAGTTGTCACCAAATCTTGACAAAGATTTCCTTCGCTCTCCTTTGTGCTTTAATGTTACAACAATTTTTAACAACGCCAAAAGGCTTCTAACATCCTGAGTGTTTTTTTTAACATGGTGAAATTTCACACTGCGAAAATAAAATAGACAAGGAGTTTTAATAACTCAACCAACAAAATCGAAATCTTTATTCGAGTCGATTAAAGAAAGCATCATCGTAACTTTGTTGATTGTTTCTGCTGTATTCACACATTTTCACCCGAGCTCAGTTTAACAAGTTGTGAAACATATATCAGCCTTAAACATGGGGAGATTTTTGACCGGGTTTGGCGGTGTAGATGACGCAGTCGGTGTCGAAGTATAGGACTCTTTGTTGAAGTCGTTCCAAGGACTAATATACTTTGAGTCTCGCGTGACAGGTGATGAAAGCGGCCACAAAGATATTGACGCGTCCGTTGTCAGGATGATTGTCCTTGAGGTTGGCGTAGACCACTTCTAGACTGTCGTCGTTGGCGATTCTGACTTGATGCTTGTCACTGAACGGGTTGGAGACCAGAGGGAAGAGGTGAAAGGCGTTGTAGACTGCTGCGGTGGTGGGTTTAAGAAGAATTTCTCTGAACTTGCCCCAGAAGCTGTTGAGCATGAGTTTGGCGGCGGCGTTGCGTCCAGGGTTTTTCTGGCTGAATCTGGGTTCGAGAATTATGCCTTCCCTCTCTTTGCATTGTTGATGTAACGCGCTTTGTTTTGCGGTGTTTGTGTCACTAATATAAAATTTATTTACGCCTCCGTTGCCGATTAAAACACAATTAGTCTGCATCCTTTATTGTTGTCCCAGTCTTTCCAAGAACCCCTGGGCAATCGCCTAACGATACACTAGCCCCCCTTTAATGAGCACTGTTCCAGTGCTGGTCCACGGTGCAAATCACTTCCGAGTGAACTTAAAACAATTATAATTTGACACCACAGACTGAGTCTCTAGCGACTGTTCCTTAATAACATGACATGTCTACAGTTAAACTAACGACATTTAAACGAGTAAACCTGTGTAATTGCCTCGCCCGTAAGTTAGTGTCAATCAGTCCTTTAACATCATGTTAAAATCACTGGGCAATCAGGTTAACCAGCCACCAAAGTTCCGTACCGACTTGGTGACTTTTGCTGCCTTGACGGTCTCCCACGAACACTGGAATCTGTTTGAGGTACGACTTGTACAGCCAACTCCACTGTTTTACTGCTGACATCCTATGGGTTATGGCAATCCGCACTAGAAGTTGACAATTCTGCGCGAGGTTCAGGTTCCCTCGCATTACCAGGCTAGTCAAAGTTATCTGCCCCAATGTAATCAGCATTCTGAGATCTAGGAGTAACATCATCCTCTTCTCCCACTTTCGATTCTGCCTCCACAGGCTCAACTCCCTCTAACTCATTAATCGGGGCTGACTGTCCGTCGTCGGAAAACACTGCAGAATCTACATCCGATGCCTCTCTCTCTTTCTCTCTCGGTTTCGATAACTGTGTTTGCCTTTTAGGAATCCATTTCTCCATTAGGGGTCTCAGGTAAAGCTCGAATCGGTCCGAATGAACTACCTTCGGCTTGGCCTTCATGCTTTTCTGGATTCGGTACACTACGTCAGACAGCACTGATATTGCCAAATAAGGTCCCTCCCAAGGGCAGTCTAGTTTGGCATTTCTCCCTTTCTTTCTCTAAACATTGTGCAGCCAAACAGAATCACCAATAGTAAATGGTCTACTAGAAAGCCGTTTATCATAGTTCCGCTACTGGCATATGGCTGCCTTGTTCAAATGGCGTCTAGCCAAATCATGCGCACTGGCCAATCTCTTTGAACAGCTTGGACATAGTCCGTCTTGATTGGTGGTGCATCAGGAAATGCCTTAGTTATGGCATCCAAAGGAACTTCCCGCTCTCTACCCAGCATTAAGAGATTAGGCGTAACCCCTGTTGACTTATGAACAACACTCTGATAGGTCATTATGCAAGCTGAAAGCAGTCCTTCTGGTCTTCCTTAATGTTTCCAAGCAACATTTCAATGAGAGTCCTGTTGGAACGCTCCACCTGTCCATCGGATTGGGGGTGCAGTTGAGTAGTGCGAGTTTTCTCAATGTCTAACAGCTTGCAAATTTCAGCAGACACCTTTGATTCAAAGTTAGTTTCTTGGTCCCTATGAAGTTCACGGGGTACGCTAAAGGGACAAATGAAATCGCTCACTAACTTCTCAGCAACAGTAGCCGCCTCTTGGTTTGGTATAGGGTAGCTCTCAGTCCATTTAGTGAAATAATCACTTACCACCAGTATAAACGTGTTCTGAGTTTCTGGCAGTGGGCCAAGAATGTCAATCGCAATCCGTTCCATGGGCGCTCCTACCACGTACTTTTTTAAAGGAGCACGACGTTTCTTCCCCCACGTTTCCTATGATCCACAGATGTGGCAACTGGCGACTAATCGATAAGCTGCTGATGTAAGTCCTCGTCAGTAATAACGAGACTGAAGAGCGCTTATGGTCTTTCATACACAACTATGACTTGCAGTTGTGTAACTATGGTGAGCTTCAAAGGCACTTTGTCGGAGAGTGCCGGGAAGAACAACCTGGTTGGTTATCTAATCTCCCACTTCATTTTCCCATTTGCGGCAAAGTACACCATTCCTGAAGAGCAGCCGGCCCCATTTTGACCACAAGGTCTTTACAGTACGACTTTGATTCGACACATCCTCCCACAATGGCTTTCTTTCACTGGCTTTTTTCCATCCAATAATGACCTTGAGATCAGCATCCACTTCCTGCTGCTCCGTCAAGCTGTCGGACGTCCATGACGGTTGTAGCTTGACTGTGCCACAACGATTACCAAAAGGAGCTGCTCAATGTACTGGATAGGGAAATACATTGCAGTTTGGACACCCACGTGAACAAAAGACACTTGGTTCTGAAATTTCCAACCCTTACACCACTTACAACGGTCATCAGGGTCTACGGGAAAGTGCATCAGCATTCTGGTGTCGTTGTTCTGGTCGATATTGGATCTCAAAGTCAGTACCAGTTGTCCTTCTGGATCTTTAGCTTTAATGACAGAGCGCAGGGGAGCATGATCAGTTGGAATGCAGAATCATGAACCTTGCAGGTAATGCCGATGTTGCTTGACAAACTCAACAATTGCCAAAAGCTCACGACGTGTCACACAATAGTCTCTCTCAGACTTAGACAATGTTCGACTTGCAGTAGGTCTTTCCATCCCACCTTGAAACTGTGGCAACACTGCACCAATTCCATGTTCTGATGCGTCGGTGTCTAGTACAAACTTCCCCTCTCTGGTCGGGTTGGCTAGTGAACCCTATCAGGCTGTCATAGGTCACCTCACATTCTCCTGTTCAAACATATTCTGTCTTTGCGTCTGTTAGCTTGTACAGTGGTTGAGCTACGGTTGAGAAATCAGGGACCAACCGGCGGTGATAAGAGGCAAGGCCAAGGAAGCTTTTGTCCTCCGTGCAGCTTTCTGGGATGGGCCAATTTCGAACTTGTTCGATCTTTCCTGGGTCTGCGTTGATACCTTCTTCGGTGACCACATTTCCCAGGTACGAAACCCGTTTCTGGAAGACGAAATACTTTTTCGGCTTAAGCTTCAGCCCCGCCCAGGCTAGTTGTCAAATTCCTTTTTCAGCCTAACTCTTCTTCTAACTCTTCCTCATATGTGCGCCCCATGACAATCACATCATCGAGGCAAATCAAGCAGATTTTCCAGAGAAAGCCCTTCAAGACGAGTTCCATGAACCTGGTAAATGTACGTGGTGTATTACAAAGGCCGAATGGCATCTCATTCCATTTGTACAAGCCGCTTGGTGTTGCAAAAGCTGCCTTTTCTTGGGTGTTCGCACCCATTGCCACTTGCCAGTAACCGATAGCAAGATCAAACGCGAAAACCATGTTGAGCCACTGAAGGCAGTCCATGAGTCGACAACTCTCGGCAAGGGAAAGACATCCTTTACTGTGGCTGCATTCAGGTGGCGATAGTCAACGCACAGCCCCTGACTACCATCCTTTTTGGTCACCAGTACAACTAGGGAGGACCAAGGGCTTGACGATTTCTCACCTTCCCTTGTTGCAAGAAGCCAGTTACTTGTCGTTCGATTTCATCGTGTTTCCATGGCGAGGTGCGCCGGGGCTGCAACCGGATTGGGAGCACATTACCTGTTTCAATTCTGTGCTGCACCTTATGTGTGGTGCTTAGGTCCCCGTCGGAAAGGGAGAACACCTGTTGGTAATTGTATAGTAACTCTTGCAGTCTCTCAGTTTCACTGTCAGTCAAGTGCTCAGTGCTCCTTTGTAAAAGTTCTTGTAGGGACTCTGGCAGAGTTCTTTTAATGGTTTCATTTGATACTTGCTGATTGACTACTCTGGCTTGGTCCACAAACCTCTCTTGACTGTCGTTATAAAGCTCCAGTGAAGTGACTTCAATAACCAGCTTAGCCAGGGCAACCACAGTCTCAGTAGCTAAGTTGAAAACTTCGTCAGAAACATTAAAAACCCGTTAAGGAATAGCTCTGTCCACTTTGACGTCCACCAGAGTCCTTGCAACATAGAGGCCCTTTGGTGCAAATGTGACGTGAGGCAAAGCTCTAATAATCGTATGCCTAATTGAGATGCCTTTGGATTTAAGTTAGAAGAACGCTTGTGAACAGTGACTGGGACAATCACCTCAGTGATAGGTTCAATAATTTTTGACCATCGCACCATACATCTGGAACTATTGGGCTGGTTCTTGAAATCAGAACAATCAAACACCTCTACATTAATCGACACTTGGTTTTTTACAACGTCAATATGTGAACCAGCTTGTGACAGAAAGGCTATACCCAGAGCGTTCTCGTCCTCAACCTCAGCCACCACAGGACGAAATCACGTTTCGGTATTTCTGAAAAGTGGCGGAAACATGCAACACCATGGCTCCGTTATATTTACGTCTTGCCGAAACGTGAAATCTAAGTCTACGTGATTCCGTCACGCTTCCGGAACGAAAATGCCAAGTCACGTTTCGGTCATATTTAAGCTAGCAGATTTCCGCTGTTGTTCGTTTCCGTCGTGTTTCTGCAAACGAATTTGCAGTTGTTTGCTACATCTACCAAGACACAAACGCCAGATGGTTCTTTGAACAACAATGAATCTTAACATTTTAACCATACAGTAGGAGACGAACTACAGCTGCAGCCACAGGAAGTACTTCGATCGCCTCACACTTCGTAAAATGACAAATATAAGGCGGTATGAGGAGTCCGTACACATAACGTATACGGAATGATATCCTGGCGTATATATGGACCCTTATGTATAAGGACTGTGCAAATGATCAGTATACGTTTGCTCCCTTATTCCTATATATACTAGTTCTTACGAAGTGTCAGGGTAATCTAATATCTACTCCCTTAACACAGTATTCCAACCACATTTTTACGTTGCCTCTTTACCTACTACTGAATTTTAGTTTTCATCTAAAAATATTCCTGGTACGTAGCTTTCTGTCAGGATGCGATTTGGAACGGTTCGAAGCGGTTGATCCGGTTGGAGCAAATGAGGCAGTTTTGTCACTGCATGAAATGGCGTGTATAAAGAGCTATATTGAACTGGTATACATAGTGTGTACGGAAAAGTACGGTATACCGATGTATACTGAAGTAAATGTATAAGGCCTGTATAATGATCAGTATACGTCTGAATCCTTTTATACTTATGTATACTGCCTTGTGGAGATTGCCTTGTGTAAGAGAACCTGATACGAGTTGACAAAGTAAATCAGTTCAACTTGTTTGTTCTTTTGCATCATAAATGAAAGAAATGAATTCTTCGGTTGCATTTGAAAATCTTTAGTACCCAGTCGGAATACAACATGTCCCAGGCCACGTGATTTCGTTTACTGACCATCAGCAAGAGCAATTGCAGAATTGGCTGAACTCAAACTGAACTTGACGCTGGCAGGTAAAGAATTATAAATCTTGAACAGAACGAATAAATTTAAACATGAAAAATGGCCTAATAAGGGATTTTTCATAACAATCCGAACATTCTTGTGAAAATATGGGACAACAAACTTGCCAAATACAAAAAAAATGTACGCCAGGGGACAAAAATCTCTCTTTGGTACCCAAATCGTTGTAAATATTTGCAAGCTTGGGGCCACTTATTTTAACGAGTTTGCATAGGATTCTTATGAAACTTCGCGCAATTACTAAATTCAGCACGATAAATCGAGAGGCGAAGGATGTCAGCGAAGATACCCAGAGACCGTGACATTTCTCAAGACGTAAACTACCGGTATCTGATCTCAACAAATCTCACAAAACAGCACAAAGGTCAATGAAGTTTAAAGTTGTTTTATTT